>SNQJ01S0005365.1:96247-106654 GCA_010110895.2 Picea sitchensis | reverse complement strand
CTAACACTAACCCCTCCTCCTCATGCAGTGTTAAATTTTTCTTGGCAGTAGAATGAAAAGGAAGGCATGGAGGACACTTACCATCATTTCCATATCTTTCCACATCTTGATGTTCAATCCATTCGCTCTGAGCTTCCGCCTCAAAAAGAAAGTCCTTGACTGTCCTCCTTGAAGACCTAGTCGTAGATGATTTCTTATAAACCCCTGCATCCGTGCATTGGTAGTGCAAATGAGCCATTGCTTTGCATCCCGAGCATCTGAATGGCACACCGGCATAGTCCATCCTCTGATAGATCTTTTGTCCCTACCAAATGATATCTATCTCCTCGAGCAGACCTTTGAATGTGTCCATTTCAACCAACAACTTTCCCATTCATCGATCAATGCCCCCCATCTATTTTAGATCCACATGTATAAACTTACCAATAGCATTCTCGATAAGTTTAAATACTTCTACACTCCACAAAGCAATATGGCACCCTAGTAAGAGAACCCACAGGTGACGAAGTGTAAAGATTTATTTTTCTGGATTAAACGTCAGGTGCCATCGTTTCATCATCAAACTTCCTCCGTTTACTACCCAAAACCTATGGAGAACCATCTTCGCATCTTCTAAGGTCCTAAATATGAAACAAAACCATCCCTTCAGCAAGATATAGGTCTCTGGCACATATCCTAACATCGTCCCTCAATTAATTTCAACCTAATCGAGGATATCCTTTGCCCACAGAGCCTAATAACTGAATTTACCCACCAATCTGCGACTGGTAAATATTCTCAATGCATCCATATCGATATCCCTTCCTAGAGTCATCGTCGGCTTGAGTTTTTGCGGCTTCCACACCTTGGCACCTGTATCTGGTTTAAAATTCTCACAACTGTGTAATCCACCATGACGACTCACACCTGTGTTCACCCCTACTTCTGACTTCTCCGCACTTCCACTTCTCCCTTCCTTCTGTAATAAACTTCCACCACCCCAATGTACTTGTTGTGAAGTAACAACGCTACCACTACTTGCCTGAACACAGTCATTCAACACCCCCTCAAGAGTAAATGAATGTCGAAGCTTCCTCAAAGCAACCCTATTTTCAATGTGTTTTCTAAGAAATCCAAAGCCGAGTCCTCTATCTGCATTATCATAAGCAATCTACACCCCGCCAGCTAATTGAAACACGTCTACACCCAACTGAACCAAGTCTTCACTTATCCTCGTCGCTTGTCAAGTATACCCTCCACCTCCTCTATCTTGAATCTCACCTTGGTCTCTCATATCCCCTACTAACAAACCAAGGTTTTTGAACTTTTCCCCATCCAAATCACACACCGGGCTCAATCCCTCTACAGATCATGTAGCCAAGAAAGGGTCAATCACCTTCTCGGTCTTGGACTTCCACCAAAAAATTGTTTCCCTAGAAAACAAGGCATTTAATCCTTCAATGACTACTCCTTTCCAGCTCAACTAAGTTATCGCTAGGTGTCTCCAATGTTGTACTTCCACTCCACTCTGCACCCACTACCCCTAAGTTCTCATCAGTCTGCCTTAAAGACTATTATACCTCGATAACTCTGCCATGTACTCTGCATCTTATTTTTGCAGTCCTTTATGGCTCCACCACTGCTCCTCCGAAGAATCCAGCAATTGATCACCCACGTCAGTCTCCATCTCATCCAATAATTAAAACACATGCACCAAAGCCTAACCTAACCCTTATTCTCCACTCTCCTCATCCTCGGAGGTCCTTGACTACTCTAAGGCTCAGATCCCCAGAGTCTCAGTCCAAATATCCAACTGTCAACCCCTGTAGGGGTCGAGTAACCTACCCCATCCCAAACCCTAATCGTAATAGTCCAGGAACCTCATATACACAACGGAATAAAGTTATTCATCATCATTAATGATGAATAACTTTATTTCGTTGTGTAGATATACTTATCCACCAAATCCACACTCTACGACAACAATATTTTTCCAAACAAGAAGTCATCCCATAAATGTTTTAATCTTTATACTTTTGAAGGCATCCCACAAATGTATACAAATTCAATATAAATATATTCTACATACGGTGAAACATGCAATGAATTGTATTTTTTATTACATTTTTTTAATTTATTTTAAATACGGGAAGAGTGAATGTTGTCCTAGATATCTAAAAATTATTTCCCTTGGTACATGCTCCATTTTTACTCATAAAATTTATTTTCTCTCATGTGAACAAAACAATTGAAACATTTTTTTTATTTTGTTGATATTCTAGAATTCCGAATATTTAATTTGGGACATAGAAAGGTAGATTTAGGTTGCTCTAAAAATCACATCGAAAGACCAAAACAATAAACAATGGAATTTTGGGGTCTCGGATGTGGATGATCTAGAGCCTCAAGATCGATCTTGATTTTATTTTGTGTTGATAAATTTCCAATAGTGGCTATTTTTCATCAAAGGGAGTTTATAGGCAAAAGTTATGCTCCTGGAAAGTGAGAGGAATCTTGTAAAGGTTTCTATATAGCCACTTTATTCAAGAGTGAGAGAAGTCTTGTAGGGATTTCTATATATTCGTTTTTTGAAAAATTATAAGAGTGAGAGGGATTTTGTAGGGATTTCTAAGCCTTTCGACAACAGTAAAGACAATAGTAATTGTTTCATTGTCAGTTAAAGGATTGCACATGGATCAAATTGTCTAAGTTAACATTCTTATTATGAAGTATCGAAGGCGAAGGAATAGAAGGATGTAGGTAGTTGGAGCACGTAGCTCAGAAGCGAGAAGAGCATCAAAGTTATGCAAATCTTCCTAGAGTCGGTAAAGAAATTGTCTCCTTATAGAGATAAGAGATAATTTCACTTGTAAAGATGTATGTTATAAGCATCTCCAGGATTTTATGTCATGTTCATGTAGATTTATACCTTGATCATAAGCAAGTCAAACAATACATATGCTTGTGGAAGACATGTTTAGAGTTGCTTTCAGGTCAAGAGAGAGGAAATGGATGGAGAATTCATTCAGAGACTCCTACAAATACATTAGAAGTACAGGAACAATGAGTCCAAATGGGCAAGACATAGATCAACATTCGACTTGGTTTCATGATTTCTGAGATAGACTGTCTTCAACAAAGAAGGAGATGGGAGTGGATGTTCAGTATAGGATTTGGATTTGGATAATGTAGAGAATCAATGAGCAGAATTTTGTTATGAAGTAATCAATGAGCCAGAATGAGAACTAGATGTAACTAGCGTTGGTAGCCAAGAGCCAGAGTTAGAGCCATATTCCATAGAAACAGACAAAAATACATTGAACAAGATGAAGAAGCAATCCAAAATTATCACGTCCAAGATTAGTCCTAGAATATTCAACAAAGTGAAAGAGTGAAGGAAGCTTTATCATCACTAAGTTACTGAATAAGAACATTTCAGTAAGGTGGAAGAGAGAAGAAGAGTTATCATCACTAAGTTGTTGAAATATTAATACTTTTGGAGGAACATAATTTCTTCAGTGGAAAGGCATGATCCAGGAGGATCTGGAATGCTCACAGAGGTCCAGGAGGAACTAGAAATACTAAAAAAAATTATCATCTCAAATTCTCTCGAAAAGGATTTCATTGCATAGAGCCTGGCGATAGCTTTCCAACAGTGAAAAAATTGCCTCAAATGGAATTCGTATACAAAAGATATAGTCAGTCAATTTTTTGGCCAACATGTTCAAAAGTCAAAGTCAAAGGTGACACGTGGCACCATTGGAAGGGTGACATGTGGCACGACTGTACAAATCTTACGATGATGATGTGGCAACACCATAGAGAATCTCATGGCACATCATACAACTGATTGGGAAAGTGACAAGGAAATCATATAACACAAGTGGACAAATCAAGTCTCGACACGTGGCATGGTTTGCACAGGTGGAAAATCGAGACGCTGCCACATGGAAGTCTCCCATTGGCCTCGTATGGTTATGGTTTATCAAAATTGTATGGGTCATTCGAAGTCAAATTCCTGACCTCATGCCTATAATCTCCATGACTTACAAATAGACCACAATGTATGACTTAATAGTCATATGGTAGAAATCATATTTGAATTTGGGTCAAGTTTCAATCGATGGAAATAAGGTCGAGGGCCTAGCCCCCAACCTTATGGTAATGTAATGTAATCATACCCTAATGGCTAACCAACTATGTAACAAACCATATCCAATGTATTAAATATGGTTATCGAAAAACGTAAGTTGGGGAGAAGTCTACAAGTTCGAACCCGTGACCTCCTTCTCCATGTATAACCACCTTAACCAATGCGCCAAAGGTGCCACCTATTCTGGGATACCAACAGACTTATAATTAAGTTGATGTTGTGGGTTGGCATGAGATTCAGACCACGAGTGGGTATGTGTCTTATTTAATATGGAAATAGATCCCAAGGTGATAGAGTACGATAAGGTACAGTACAGAGTGTATTGAAGCGCATGTTAGAGAAGCTTAGGTTTTGGCGTTATCTAGATTTGCATGCCATGGAGTACCATTTCCAAACATAGGCATGCTTATACTCGTTTTTCATGCTTTCTCGAGAGGAGCACATTGGCGATGTTGTTTTTGTGCTAATATGTTTTCTATGAAAGTATTAGTCCATATTTCCATTTATGACCGCCATAGTGCATCATTTGGCGTGTAAAGAGGGAGAAATTGAGCCAGTTCCGAATATGGTCAATATTATACTCATTTTTCTCATAATTTCGAGAGGAATTCAATGGTAAACTCTATTTATGAGTTTGAGTAGAGGAATTAAAGAGTGACTTCAAATTGTCTTTGTAAGCCCATTTTGTATTGTAATTTTTGACATTTGAGATTATGATAAGCGGTCTCACTGTTTGAAAGGGGACTCAGAGATGTAGCCTAGGAAAAGTGAACTTCATCGTCAAATCTTGTATTTTGATTTGTTTTATGTTTTGTTTTGTTATCTCATTATTATTCAAGTTATTCATCATTTTCTAAGGTTTTGGATAATAAGCACATTGACATTTGTTCTACAAATCACCTCAATACGATAAATAAATATTTATGAATCACGTTAGATGCTAATATGTGTTTTTAAAGATTTATTTGGTATCTAAGGATCTTTGTATCATTGAGGACACCTTCAAACTCTCTAGGGAATGGGGCATTCTTAGCATGCCAAACCAGATGAAATGGATTTCCCCATGACCTTCAAAGGGTTGAGCCTCATTCCCCTCACAACTTGCAAGTTGCCTTGTTTAAGGTCTAACATATTCCTTGAGGAGAATCAAGATCAAATGGATTGGGTTTAGGTTCAACCCCCCTCTCCTATTGCATCCTACACTTGCAAAGGAACTAGATGAAGAAAAGGAGAAGGAGGAATGGAAGAATGTAGAAAAATATGCAATTTATCATGGAAATGGTGTCATTTCCAAATTTGTGGCATATAACCTTAGGCAAGTATGTAAAGAGTGGTAGGAATGAGGCAGATCAATAAGGGGTAGAAAAATATATAGGAAATTTTTTTGGATTGCATGAGGATGTGCAAGATCTTCAAATAGGGGTGATGATGGGCCTCCTAATTAATGTATGTTGAATCTCATTATGGGGATGATTTGATCTTCCTTGTACACTAAAATACTTGTTTTGAATATGACCAATACAAATATCTTAGGATTAATGTGTTTGGTTATTATGAGATGATTGAATGATTGATTTGCGTGATATATCTTAGTCTAGTTGTGATTTTTATAAATTTATGTATTTATAAATGTGTACTAACCCATTGCTCAAGCCGGTCAAATTCCAAGGGATGTCTTCACCAACCTACACCTGAGATCAAAGGGGGATTATATCCCCTCTTCAATTTCCAAAGCATGCCAAGTCTCTAATGGCTTAAGATGGCCAATCAAGCACTATCTCAATTTGAATCTCTAATGAGGAAGATCAGTTTAGGAGGGGATTTGATCCTTGAAATGAGGATCATTGATTGCATGGATCCTCAAGACAAGATCCCTTCAATTAAGGATTGATTGAAGAGCTAATTGATTAGTTATTTTTGTATAGCTAGTAGTTAGGGGTTAGCCTTATTTTATTATTGTTATTCTTAGTATCAAAAAGTCTATTTTTAGCTAGTACATTTGAACTTGTCAAGGAAAAATTGTTGTTATGAATTATTCTCTTAATGCAGAAAATGTGTTTTCAGATTTCTTGCTCTTAGTATTTTCTCTAGGTTCCCTATATAAGCCTTGAGTAGGGCCCACTCAAGGTTGTATAAGGGACCTTTTTATGCTATTATATTTCAATTTTGTAGTTTTCTTTAGTTAATCTTATCACTATTTGTTGTTATGTACCATTTCTTGCAAGTATTCTTAGTTTCTTGCAATAGTTTTCCAGTATATCATTTCAAGTAGGGTTAGATGTTTTATGTCATTCATTAGAAGATTTTTTAAACTTCATTTTGCAATTATTTCATTTCAGCTTTAGTGTAGGGTCTTCTCTTAATGAACCTCTGATATAATATGTCCATTCATGGGATATTAAAGAATACCCCTAATTTCAATGGATATTGATAAATACCCCCCAAAATCCTTTCATGTAACCTCCCTCCCACTACATATTTCTAGCAAAAAAAACCCTATTTTTACTAGATACCCCTTGTTATACCCCTCAACACCTATAAACCCCTTTATACCTTGCATACCCTTCCCCCAACCCCAAATACCTACAATATATTGCCATTGTTTTTCACAATTTAAAAACCCCATTTATGAATGAATGTGATAAGATATTGGTCAATAAGGTGAAGCCCCCGTGTTTTTTGCATCGTGTCAATTCAAGTAGAGCTAGTTAATTTATGTCATTTCATTAGTAGGGTATTTTAACTTTGGTTTGCATCCATTTCAATTTTGTCTTTTCTAGCAACACAATCAATTTATAGCATGTGATTTCTAGCTTTCACTTGATTTATGATATTTACATTTTATCCTTCTCCTCCCATGCTCAGTATCACATCTCATCCTATGACTATGAGGTAATCCTTCCTTGACACCATTGGCTAATTGGGTACCCTTATGACCGTTGTCATCTTCCTCTCTAACAAAGTGGCAAACACTCTCCACAACCCCTACTCTTGGTGCCCTTGACTTGAGGTAGACATAGTGCATAGCCATCAGTAGTGGGGAGGTAAGGAAATAGAGGTAAAGAGGTTGTGATTAGGCATCCCTTATTGTTTTTAGAATAGTTCCATCATTCCTAAAATTAGCATGTTTCCTTTCTAGTAGATGGTTGTCCTGGTGTACTTTAGACATATGTGCAAAGCACCTCATCAAAGTAGCATGTTCATATGTTGACAATTAAAGTTAAGCTAAGGAGTTCAACATTCTTGTTTCAATTCTTTGGCCCACCACACCCCCTATTCAAAACAATGACATTTCCAATCCAACATTGCTATTTAACCTAGGGTTCCAAATGCATTGACAGATGGAAGCAAGAACTACTAGGCACTTACCTTCTCAGTAACAAATCACATATCTTCCAAGTTGTTTCCTCCCCCTCACCATTTTCTAAATGACTAATTATAATGTTAACAATTCACAACATTTTTTCTAAATAATTTAATGTGTTTAAGATATCCTCATCCTTTATAATTTATTAAAAGAAACCCAACTAAAGGAAAGTGAAATCCCCTCTAGAGTCCCAACCATTCCTCTCCACAAGAAGAAAATTTTGATTAAAATGCATAGAGTAGAGGACCAATGCTCATTCCCAACTAGAAGTATATGTTTGAATTTTAATTTTAGTCATAAAAATGTTTAATTATATACCTAAATAAAATGTAAATACTTACAATGTTATTGATGATGATTAACGTCCATTAAGACCGGAATCGGTCTATTGGACCTTAATAAAGTTAATATATTACTTGGGTTTCTTTAGAATATTATTTTTGTGCTGAAAAAGCATTAAGAGAAGTATTCCACATGATATTTTTGATGACTTAACAAGTTAGGAAGTTGTTATTGCATTAAATATTTTGAAATTGTGATATAATTTGGGTATGCGCAGGGAACTCCAAGAGAAAGAGCTTTTCATCTTCAAACATCTTAGTGTCACAAATATAACAGATTATTTCATCCCATGGTGTTTTGGGAATTGTCCAATGCCTAGTTTCACTATGCAACTTATGAGAGTTTGTTCTTATTTTAGCAATGTTGATTTTCTTCTTTATACTAGTCAAAGCAAAGAGATACTTTTGATCTTCTAGGTTAGGGCTGACTACCTCCTTATAGTATATTGATTTTATTTTTTCCTTTAATTCATTATTACACCACATATTCTCCTTAATAATTTCTTCCTTTATTCTCTAGTGATTTATCCAAGACTTGGCATCTTTATGACATCCCCACTTGATATGTTAGTGGTTTTGGCTAGAGTTTGGAACAATTTTTGTGAGCTTCTTGTTGTCTATGTTGTTTATCTTGTTCTTGTACATTAAGTACCTAATCATAGTCATGCTCTCAATGGGGTCTTGTATATTAAGTACCTAATCATAGTCATGCTATCAATGGGGTAAAAGGCTCCCTTCTATGAGGAAGATAGGATAGGGTGTATTGTCTTTAATTTTGAGATTGTAAGTTATAAAATTCTTTTAGATCTGTTCTATGTTTCTCCAGGATTCTCTAGATATATTGCAACTCCATTTTAACTTGTCCATGTATATACCAAAAACAGTGAAAGATAGGGGTCAACTTTGTTGAATTCCTATATTACAGTTTGTTTGTTTTAATATAAAATTGCAACTATTTGTATTCTTATATATCTTGGTTATTATTATTATTATATTATAAGTATGATTTGTTTTTAGTAATATTTATTTATTATTGTTATTATTCATTTTAAATCATTTAATTTAATTTAAATATTTTGGGAACTTCTAACGTTTTGCAACGAGTGGAAGGACGTTAAGATAACTCATAAGGTACGTTGGGAAGTTGTGGTCGATGGATGGACTGAGTGTTGGAAGTGCAGGGACGTTAAGAACATTGCCTCCCATAAGTTGGTACGTTGTTTCAATGTCATGTCTTGCAACGCTTTTCTTTGCCTTCTCTTCTTATTGTCGTTTTTTTTTAATGACACATCAAACCTCCTAAACAACTGACTGTTGTATGTCGTCGCGGAAAGAAGAAAACGTTAGAGAAAATGATAAATAGAAAAGATGAATTGAAAGATTATAGATGATTTTTCCTTTTTCAATAAAGTGTTAAGTGTATGTTTTAATATGAATTTAAAGATTATAGATGATTTTTCCTTTTTCAATAAAGTGTTTAGTGTATGTTTTAATGTTTAACCTATTTAATATTATTGATATATATTTGTGATTTTATTTTTATTTTTTAATGATGTAAAAAATAATAATAATTTAATATTAATAATATATATTTGTGAATTTTTTATTTATTTTTGAATGATATAAACAACAATAATAATTTAAGAGTTATAATATTTATTAGGTTTTAATATATGTAAAATAATGTAAATTAGATTTATTATACAAAACCATAATATTTATAACTATATGCAATATTTCATTTTTTTTTAGATATTATAATCAACATTATATAAATTTATATAAAATTAAATTTAATGATTTAAAATTACTTTTATTTGGTTAAGAGTTAGTATTCTTTTGATGTAAGGAAATAAGTTAATGGACCAAGACATAAAGGCATTTGGAAATCTGCAATTGCATATGGAGGTCTTGTTATTTTGAAAGGCACTTTTTACAATAGAGTATGAGGTACATGTGTAATTCCTTTTGTGTTAAACATAGGGTTGGCATGTGGTATTTAAAAAATATGTTTATAACGAAAAAACATTTTAATGTTAGCCGTAGACAAAATATCTCAATGTCCACATTAAGTAAAATAATTTTATATCAAAGTAAGGACATCGAAGGATACAAAGCTCAAATATTAAAAATTGGAGGACCTATGTTGATCCCTCACATACACAAGCTCTTCAATTTAGCAGTCAAGTAGGGCTTCCCTAAACCCTTGGAATCAAAGCTTCATTGTACTTATTTTTAAAAGTGGGGATAAAAGCAATCCCTCTAATTATAGGATCATTATTATTAGTCCCATTTTATCCAAGCTATATGGAAGTATTTTGGAAAAGAAAATAAGCATATGGCTAGAAAGCCACCAAAAAAGAGCTAAAGGCCTGGCCGGTTTTAGAGGTTATCATTCAACCATGGACCAACTTGCCACACTTAAGATCATTGTAAAGGAGTGTCACAACAATAAAACCAATCTCCTTTGTTGTTTAGGAAATATTTTGACATTGTTCTTGGGACTAACCTTTGGAATAGGTTAGAAGAGCTAAAATTTCCCTCTAGGATGTGTTGAGGCCACAACA
>SNQJ01S0005365.1:68577-96198 GCA_010110895.2 Picea sitchensis | reverse complement strand
ACCTTGAGCAAGTTGGGGGGTTTGACCTTGACTGATGATTGTCTCTAATGGATTATCCATGTTGGTCTTATGATTCCAAATTTCTTCATGATGTTGTTTGATCATGTTAGTCTATCATACAAATGTTTTGTGACATTTGTATGATAGACTAACATGTTGTCTTCAAACCTTTTGTAGATTCCAAAGCGCTTGGCGATCCTACGAGGCTGCAAAGTTTAAGGTTTTATTTGATGGTTTTCTTGAATGAGTTTGTTGTTGATTACTTATGACTGGCCAATTCAAAGTTTGTATCCTCTTACTAACATGTTATGCTTAATGTCTTCCACTTTTATACTTTCGCAAGTGGATCTTAATCCTTTGTTTCAAACTCTAAGTTTGAATCGCATAATGACTAATCCTTCTTTCAAGTTGAGACTTGGCACATGCAGTATCAAGACACTTATATATAGCCACCCATGAATGTTGTTGAAGAACATAACGCTTATCTATAAGTTTACTGTAAGGAAGGGAATATGAGGTTTATGGTGTATTGACAAGTCTCATTTTAATCGCATGACTGATCTCATTATTTTGATTTGCAGGAGTAGGTTTGCAACTTTGTATGGCCACTTCATTCACGTGACTGCTCCAACCTTAGATACATCTGGGGGGATTCGTTGATCCTTATCCACGACCATGACCTTGATTCTTTCCAGGCTTATCGTTATTGGGAAACAAATTACATTGGCTTGCATTTGTCTTGAGGTCTAGAGCCCCTAAGGATGTTATACCCACTTTTCTCGCAAGCCCGTCAATGAACCTCTTCATATTGATTTATACTGGGTCCTTTTTCGGTCTTACCACTTGCCAAAACCTAGGCCAAAATACCATTCAACTTCTTGGTTGTAATTCCTTGTTGTGTCGTCGCCTAGTGCTTGTTTGCTATCGGTCGCATTTGTATCATGCATAGTGGTCTGGTGTAAGGACCTTTTCCTTGACCTGGTTGTATTATTGCTCCTCGCGATTTAAGTAGGTCTTCCCTCTGAGACGCGCATCTTGATTGGATTGACCTATGTCATGCACTTGGTTGGAGTAAATCTCCTTTTTCCACTTGTCGCTACTTGTGACGTTAAAATGACACATGAAGTGTCATATTATTCCCCTTCGTCGCAACTGAATCGCAGTATTCTTCATCGCTATATGGCCTAGCTCCTCTCCATGACACCCAATTTCTTAAATCCTGCCTTATATTCCTTATTCCTAATTCTGCCCCCTAGGTGCAGAACCCTAATCGGTGGAACCATGAGGAGCATGGAACATTGACTTGTGTAATTTGGCCTAATTTCCTAAATTGTAATTTTATTTTTATCTTTGTACATATTTTTTGTATATATTTTTATTTTATTTTATTTTATTATTTATTTTATTTTAGTTTTAATTTTTTTTATTTATTGTAATTATTTATGTTCATTTTTCACATTGTATTGCCCGTGGTTTTTTCCCATGGTTTTCCCCTATAATTACTTTAGGTATTTATTTTTACTTAGGGAAAAACTAAGTCACATTAAATATTTATTTTACATGGGGTAAATACATTTTACGTGGATAAATCATTTATGGCAAATAGACAAACCATTTGTTACCTAGTATGTTTTGACCAAGACATATAGTTTAACATGTACATCTTTCTTTTTCATATATAAATGTAAAAACAAAAACAAAAAGAAATTGAATTCTCTTTTTTTTATACATTTATTTTATTTTTTCATTGTAGTTTTAATTTCCTTTTTTCTTTG
Organism: Picea sitchensis; assembly: GCA_010110895.2. Lineage (NCBI taxonomy): Eukaryota > Viridiplantae > Streptophyta > Pinopsida > Pinales > Pinaceae > Picea > Picea sitchensis. The sequence goes on along the minus strand of SNQJ01S0005365.1, from coordinate 94,423 downwards.
TTTCTCGTAAACCCTAACTTGTACATACCCATCCTATTTTTCCTCTTTTGATTTAATTTTAACTTAACCTTTTTTGTTTTTTTATTTCTCTCACCCACCAAAATCCAACGTAACATCTCAAATCCATCCCCATTGGCCCTCACATGTGCCTCATGATAATTCCCATAAAAAAATAACATTTAAGACACACATCCATATTTTTCGGGAATCCTTCCTATTTTCTTGAAACCCCTACCTCTCCTCCTGAATACTTTAGAAACCATATTTTATTAAGATTTATCATCGGGATCTAGCCTTATATTATTTTAATGTTTTAAACCATCGAACTCCACACTTCATTCTTCAAGTTCACCTCCCAACCATTGGACTCCGAGAGTCCATCAGACTTAGCTCATCGAAGTGATCTCTCATTGGACTGGTGAGATCACCCCTTAACTCACCATTCTGACCGTTGGACTCCAAGACCCATCGGAGTAAGATTTTGACATCAATTATTTTAATATTGTTTTTGGGGAAACAATTATTTTAATAATACTTTTTGAAAAACGTGAACATAGATTATTTTAATATTTTTGTTTTTGGGAAACATGCACCTTGTATTATTTTAATAGTTTATGGGACAGGCCATCGGGAGGGGGATTATTTTAAGGTTTTGTTTTATCATTGGAGAGTTTTTATCGGAGTGATGTGTGGAGAATTAAATTCCACGTCCCGACCATCAGACTATTATGGTAACCCATCAGAGTGTGAAGTCAACTCTTTCTTAATTCACCACTTTGACCATCTGAGACTCTGATGGGATTATTCAACATATGTTTTTTTTATTTTTAAATGTTTGGACCTTAGGTTATATTTTAGGTTGGGGGGACATTTTGATTTTTATTAATTTTAATGATTTCACATGGGTTGGAATATTTTATATAATTTTTATAATCACACATGGGTAGATGGGGGTTATTTCCTTAATTAATTTTGATTGGAGTTGTTTCCTTAATTAATTTTGGCTTTCACATTGGTTAGAGGATAATGTTTCATTTTATTATTTTGATTTTTTATTTTATATTTTATAATTTCCTAGTTTTACAGGAATTGGTAGAATATTTTAATATTTTGTTAGTGTTAATTTTAATAATTTATTTTTCACGTTAGTAGGGGATAATTAGATTATTTTTAATTTCTTTATTAATTTTGATTTCCACATAGTTTTAGGGACAATTGTGTTAATTAGATTTTTTAACCTAGGTTAATTTTATTTTATTTATTTTCCTAATTTAAAAAAATAGCTAAAATTATACTAAAAGCCACAGGTCCCATGCTTGTCCAAGTTATTATTTTAAATTAGATTTATAAGCCAAAACCATTTAAACCACTAAAGTGTAGTATTCTCTTATGCATGTGAGATTTTTGTTTGTAGGTTAAGGATCAACAATCCAGATTCACCCACAAGCATAATCGACGATTGTTGAGCAACGTTCTTTAAATGGACATAACTTGGGTCACATGTGTCTGAATTGGGCCCCTAATACCTCGTTGGAAAAGGTATCAAATAGAGGAATGCAGTGGAATAGGTATCATGCTAGAAAAGTGGCATAGGACATCAGAAAAATCATAAAGCAACATACCATAGATTTGGGGGAAAAATGGTTGTGCGGACTTTAGACAGCCATATCCAAGGCTACGAGCAATGAAATCAGGCCCAGGATGGCTCTCCAGAAATATGGAAGAGATAAGAACGAGATGGCATAGAAAATGTTGGCAGATTGAAAGTGAAAATGCTCCAAAAATACAAAACACAGAAGAGGCTTGAATTTAGTTGAAGAACGAGCTATGCAGTATTGAAGCAATCATATCTCACACTACAAGCAATGAAATCTAACCAACAAGAGCACGATTGAAATCTGAGATAGAGGAGAAGAGATCATAATGGTTTAACCAGCAGATAAACACCAAAATAATCCGGAAATGTTATGAGGAATAGAAGAAGACACCAATATGTGGAGTCAAGAACATTTTTAGATGAATATCATTTGTAAACTACCTAAGGGAGAAAGGAATTACACACCTCCCTCATACTTCTAGTAAAAAAAATTCAATGGTGTGATGTTGAGCATGAGGGATGTGTGTAATTCCTTTCGTGCTCTACATGGAGTTGACATGTGTTATTTAAAAAAATATTCATAACAAAAAAAATCAATATCGACCATAAATAAAATATTTCAATGCACACACACATATATCATGATCCAACATTTTCTTAACTAGTTGAGAGGAAGATGTGTAATTCCTTTACTACTCAATATGGACACATGATAGATTTGGAATTAAGATGGATCTAATTTGGTGATAGTGTTGGCGCACGCCAATTTTGGGAGAAAATCAAGGAAGTTTTGAAGGAATCAAGGCAGAAATCGGAAAATATAAGGCATATTCAGAAAATGGGGAGCGCATCGAAAATAGAGGAAAAGCAGCGCCGGAAACAAAGGAAAAGCAGCGCCGAGGAAAAACAGTTACAAAGTGGACAAACTGTTGTGGAGCAATTGGAAATTGGACAAGTGCCAACTTGGAGAACGGTTGGATTGTGGACCAACCAATATTGACTCAGTTGGAATGTGGGCAAACCTAATCCACTTAGGGTTAGGGTTTTTGTAAGGGCTTTGTCCCACTTTTGGTAAGTAGATTGTATTAGGACTGTGGAGATTGGTTGGTTGGTTGGTTGGTTGATAGGTTGGTTGGTTGGTTGGTTGATAGGTTGGTTGGTTGATAGGTTGGTTGGTTGGTTGGATGGTTGATAGGTTGGTTGGTTGGTAGTTCTAAGTTTTTTGAAGAATATCGCGATCTATGGAGATTGATTGTAATGGAGGAAGAATTGTATAGTGTGCGAAACTGGATTTTGCATGAAGATTGATAAAGAGATGAAGCGACTCATCTTTATGAATGTAGCCCCAGGAAGGGGTGAACCACGGTATATCTGGGTTATGTGTGAATGTTTGCAGTACATGTGATTATATTTTCTTTAATGAGTTTTATGATGGACATATTAAAATGATGAAATAAATAATATTGTGCACTAAGGATAAACTAGTGAAATCTGTAGAATAGCACTAAATGGACGAATGTCATAGTTAGTATTCAGATCTAAATCTTATGTTGCATTAAATGAATATATGTCATTGGGTATATGATGTTATAGTGGTTAATGAAGTTTTGTTGGAATAATTGTGTCATTGGTCAGAGCTAAGATCCAGATAGGGTTAGCATAAGAAATGAGTATTTGAGGGATAACAGTTGAGTAGATCTAATGCCCCTAAGAGAGAAGAACATCCCATCCCATGGTTGAAGAAACATGAGTCCTGCAACCACCCATTGAAGCCATATTGGGTTAGACTGTGAAATGCACTCTATGCGTTATGTTTCCTTCTGGTATCCGGAAGCGCCGATGGTCGAAGGGAAGTTAGTAATCGTGTAGTTAGAACTTGGGTCAGCCCATAAACCCAAGAATGGTTTTGTTTCCTGTTGGAACTCAGAATATTAGATCAGGAGGGATGTCTCATGCAGTATATCATGAGGGTTTAATAAAGGGGATGCTTTTAGGTTGGAACCCCACAAAAGCGGAGATTGAAAGATGGTTGACAGTTCAGGAACTAGAGTTTTCCCACAAAGATAACAAAATACCTAAGTTTAAGCCAAGACAATACCCGGAGAGATATGTATTCAACGAAATACATGAGAGTTTCTTTAGTGAGTTTCCCAAGCTATTTCAATAGTGGATAGCATGGTTGAAAGATACCCATCCAAAAAATAGAGTTAGATCAGTGGAGTGGACAGAAGAGAGCATCGCACGGTTGAAGAGGGTGAATAACAAATTAATGTGCGTAGTAGGTTTATGGATAGACAACATTGTAGTGGGGTATATCACTAAGTTTGAAGTAGATGCATCGAAGTCTTACAGTGTAGTAGGGAAAGACTTTCTTAAGGGTCCAAGGGGAAGTTACATCAGGTCGTTGTACACTTAAATCAAGAGATTATTGTATGATAGAGGGATATTAACCATGGAATAAGACAACTAAACTACCTTGCATGCATGGGGGAGTTAGGGGAAACATTGAGGAAGGTCTGAGATTGAGGGGGAAATGGATAGAGGAGATTGCAGTAAAGAGAAATACCCCATATGATGGATCAAGAACGGATCCAGGAAATTCTACAGAAGGCAGGAACGATGCATAGTGGAAGACCTGTAGTATTCCAGATATAAAATAGTATGCAGAACATAAATAATTAGCTAGAAATGGCAGAGAAACAATGATATAACCAGAACAATACCACAATAATACCAGAATAATACCAGAATAACACCATAAAGAGCACTTTGATTAATGAGAGCAATGTTCACTTGCCTCTTCGAGGGGGAAATCTCCAGCATAGCAGAGCTCTATTACAATAATATACAAGACAATATTTCTAATACCCTCTACTTATATGTATACTAAATCTATCTATCCAAAAGAAAAATCTAGAGGAAGATCCTTCTAGAAGCAGAATCTTATATTAGGTCTTCTTACATTTGACTTATTCTTCCTTATTGCTAAGCCTTATTAATATTGGTCTTTATTATGTGGAATTATATTATTCTACCTACGTGAGGGGTTAGGGAGGTTAGGTCCCTAACATGCCCTCCCCCTTGAAGAACAAACTTTTCCTCAAGGCCTCAGATGCAGGAATTGTTGTAGAATGGTGGTCGACTCCCATGTGGCATCTTATGGAGGTGTGTCTTTCCATTGAACTAACACTTCCTAGATGATGCGTTGATGGAGACGACGCTCTCACTAGGCAAGACTTCTTGTGGCTGCAACCATATGGAACCTTCTTCATCCAACTCGGGAAGACTAGTTTGAGTTTGGCACTTATTTCCAATAACCTTATTTAAGCAGGAAACATGAAAAAAAGGATGGAGATTCAACTGACTAGGTAGAGCTAACTGATAGGCCACTGAACCCACATGCTTGAGCACTTGATAAGGAACATAAAATTTGGGTGCGGGTTTCTGACAGTGTTCAGATTTGAGGGAATTCTTCTTATAAGGTTGTAGTCGAAGAAATACCTAATCCCCTTCAACAAAATGGCATTCAGAATGACCTTGATATGCTTATTGCTTCATGTGATTATGAGCCATGAACAAATTGTCTTTGAGGGAATGAATAATAGCCTCCCGGACTATAAGATTTGTGCTAACCTCCTGAACCTTCGAGACCCCTGGCATATAGGAGAGAACTGATGGGGGAGTTTGGTTGTATACTGCTTCAAAAGGATTCATGTGAGTAGCTATATGGTAAGATGTGTTTTACCACCATTCAACTAGGGGTAGCTATTGATCCCACCAATTTTTCCGCTTACATGAAAAACACCTCAAATATGTTTCCAAACACTTGTTGACAACTTCCGTCTGGCCATCCATCTAGGGGTGATAGGTAGTGTTGAGATGCAATTGGGTGCCATGTAGCTTGAACAACTCTTGCCAGAAATTGTTGGTGAAAGTGGGGTCTCTGTCAGAGACAATAGAATTAGGCATGCCATGAAGCTTGAAGATATTATCCATGAAGAGTTGAGCCACTATGGTGGTTGTGAATGGGTGTTGAAGAGAAAAAAAAATTAGCATATTGGGAGAGACGATCGACGACCACCATGGTAACTGAATTATTTACTGATTTAGGTAAGACTACAATGAAGTCCATAGAAATATCTCACCAAATAGAAGGGGGAATTGAAAGTGGTTGGAGTGTGCCTGGAGGTTTGATATTTTCTCCCTTGTTGCATTGACAGACCTCACATTCAACCACAAAGGTGCGGATGTCTTGTTTCATACCCTCCCAGAAAAAAATAGTGTTTGATCCTTTCATCGGTTTTGGTAAATCCAGAATGCCCTGTTGTGGGTGAGGCATGAAGTTCATAAATCACTGTGGATTTAAATTGGGATTTCTTGCATAAATACAAATGGCCTTTGTAGCAAAGCTCTTCATTATGCCAAGAGCACCCAAAAGAAACTAAAGAATTGTGTTGCAATTGGTGGAGTAGGCTAGAAATTTTGGGGTCTTGCGACCATTCATGATGAACAGCTTGGAGCCAATCTGGTACAATGAAAGAGAGGGAGAAAAGGGACCCATCTTATTCATATTTCCGAGAAAGAGCATCTACCACTACATTTTCCTTTCCCTTCTTGTAAATGATCTCATAATCATATCTAAATAGATTGGTCACCCATTTTTGTTGTGTCGGGGATGAAATTCATTATTCCAGGAAAAACTTGAGACTCTGATGATCAGTTTTGATTTGGAATCATTAACCCAATAAGTAATGGCGCCAAAGATCCACAACATACAGAATAGATAACATTTTCTTTTCATAAATAGATTGGCCCAAATGTTTCTCTAAAAGTTGTTTTCTACTGAAGGCCAAGGGCCTGCCATCGTGCATGAGGACAACTCCAATTCCTTTCCCGAAAGCATCACATTCCAATATGAATGTCTTTGTGAAGTCTGGGAGTGCTAAGACAGGGGTTGAGAACATAGCATATTTTAAGGCTTGGAAGGCATGATCCGCAACTGAAGTCCAACTGAAAGCATTTTTTTTAAGGAGGGAAGTGAGAGGAGCCGGAATATTTCCATAATTTTGAACAAACTTCCTCTAATAGCCCATTAAACCCAGAAAACCACGCAATCTCTTAATATTTTTAGGGCGAGGCCAATATTGCATAGCTTCAATTTTCTTAGGATCCACTCAGACACCATCCTTGCCAACAATATGACCTAGGTATTCCACTTCTGAGGCACCAAAGGAACATTTAGATTGTTTGAGGAAAATTTGGTGCTTAGAGAAGAGATGGAGAACCTGATTCACATGGGAGAGATGAGATGACCAAGTTTTACTATAGATGATAATATCATCAAAGAAAACTAAGACAAAATGATGGAGAAAAGGAAGGAAGACATGATTCATAAGACTTTGGAAAGTGGAAGGAGCATTACACAATCCAAAGGGAATTACCAAGGATTCATAATGACCCTCATGAGTGCAAAATGTCATATTGGGAATGTCTTCATCTTTCATGCGGATCTGGTGGTAGACAGAACATAGATCCAATTTGGTGAAGTATTGAGCACCACTCAATTCATCCAAGAGGTCATCAATGAAAATAATGGGGAATTTGTCTTTGATTGTGAGTTTGTTGAGGGCTCGAAAATTAGGACACATGCGCCAAGTACATTCTTTCTTGAGTACCATGACCATGGCGGAAGAATAGGGTCTAGTACTTGGACGGATAACACCGGCTTCGAGTAATTCATGAACAATTTTCTTAATTTCATTCTTATGGGCAAAGGGATGACGATAAGGTCGAACATTGGGAGGAAGACTGCCCAAGATGAGAGGGATGGAATGATCATGAATGCCATGGGAAGGGGGTGGTAAAAACAACTTGGTGGCGGGAGAGGATAGATCGGAGGTCGGGATGCACAAAAGGTGTCTCAACAGCATGAATTGAGTGGAATTGGGAGATAATTCCCGAATGACCTTTTTTTAGGAGCTTTTCCATGCGATGGGAACTGATGATCTCATGGGAGCCTATTGTGATGCCTTAGAACTTATATTGTTGTCCCTCCTGTTGGAATTGCATGGTTAATTCCTTATAATCCTTGAGGATGGGGGCGAGAGTACGTAACCATTCGACACCAATAACAATGTCACAACCACCCATGTCTATAGCAAACATATGGGATTTCAGGTGATACTGACCAATTTGGAGTCACACATTTTCACATCGTCCCCTGCATTTCATGGAACCACCATTGGCAATCATGATTTGAAAATTATTGATTGTACAGATGTAACAATTGACTTCTTGGGAAATGTGGTGATGAATAAAGTTATGGGTGCTACCACTATCCACAAGGATCGTGACTTTTCTATTTTTGATGTAACCAATTAATTTGAGAGTCTAGGGAGCAGAGAAGATAGAGAGAGCATTAAGTGAAATCACTAGTTCAACTTCAGGTGGGTCAGAGAGTGGGGTGAGGTCAGATGGAAGTGGTTGTTCCTCCACAGGAGGAACAATAATATCTTCTTCAAAAATATCCTCAGTCAGATCCATAAAAATATTTTGTTCCTTACACTTGTGCCCGAGAAAATATTTATCATCACAATTATAACAAAGACCCTTGATTTGACGTTCAACCATTTCAGCCCTGGATAATTTATGGATCTTGAGGAGATTGGAAGAAGGGGAAAAATGGGTGGGTTTAGGGCGAGGAGGAAAGGATGGTTTGTGGGTCTGGGAGGACACAATCTGTTGGTCTTCCTTGGCTCGTTGAGTAGCTTCCAACCAATTCTCGAGGCATGCCATGAGAACATGGGCACAAATTTCATCTTTGAGGCCACTAATAAATCATTCCCTAAGAAAGCATCTGGCATGCCCTCCGTTCTGAAATCCAAGTGCTCAAATGTGACAATAAAGTCTTCCATTATCCCATACTTCTTTAAATTGGTCAAATGTCCTAAATGGTGGGTTTCGGAGTCAAAGCGGTCATAAAGTTCAGCCACAAACTGCGTCCAAGCAAGATATCCTTGGCGTGCCTTTTTTCACCATTGCCACCATTGCCATCATTCTATATCCATAGGTAGGAAACCATAACGAAGCTTGGCTAAATCATCAGTAATGCCATGCAAAGAGAAATAATGTTCCATTTGGGTGACCCAACCTATAGGATATGATCCATCAAATTTTTTCACCTCAATTCTAGGAGGGCGAAGGTCTCTTGAAAAGTGGGTAGTATGAGGGCCTTGGTAATGGGAATATTCATGGTCATCCTAATAAAATGGACGTTCAGAAGAGGAAGGGTTCTGGGAATGGCCTAGGAAGTGTTCTTTGAGATCTTTGAGGTAGGAACATTGTTCCTTGAGGTCTTTGATGTGGGAACATTGTTCCTTGAGGTATTTGATGTGGGAACATTCGGCCTTGAGGATATCAATAGTTGAATTGATGGAGATAATGTTGGAAGTGAGTTTCTTGATGGTGTCCTTGTTCTGATGGTTGTCAGTAATCAAGGCATTGAGGTCTCGAGCTCGTGTGGTAGTCATTTGGACAAAGAAGTAGGAAAATGGTATAGGGGAAGCAAAAGGGGTCTGGAGGGGTGGGTTGGACCATGGAGAAAAAAGGGTGTCAAATGATAGGTACCACTATGATCGAGGAAAAAAGGAGGATCCAAAGGGATAGGAGCCAAATAAGGGTGTCAGCGACGGGTCGGGTCCACAAAAAACAAATTGGGTTAAAAATGATAGGTATCACTGGAATCAAGGCGAAGAGAGGAATCTAGTGGGATAGGTCCCAAATAAGTGTGTTAGCGGAACCACTATACTTGTTTTTTTACTCATGTGTAGTTATACTCCGGCTAGAAAAATACTAAAGTGATGAAATGCCCAAATTATGGTTTTTTTTTTGTCCCAAGGGTTAGGGTATTCAAGGGTTCTACAAAAAAGGGTTTTCCCTGTGCTATAGCTCTTTGATATACATGCGGGGTCCAACAGTAGTACTCAACCCAATATCTCAGGGAACCAACTAAGGAGGATAGACCGTTCCCTTAGTCGTACTACCCGACTACCCAGGTACCGGAGAGTATCTTCATGAGTGTTGTTCTTAGTGGCACTATATCAGTCAAGTGGTTGATCGATTTATCTATGGAGGGCTTCAGGAGATCTAGGTCGATCCATATACAGGTGATTTCTAATGCACTACCACTCGAAGGGGTACCAACATGGGTTACAAGGGTGGACAACATATGTGCGCTTAAGTACCACTTGTATTTCCTATCTATATGAATCCCCAACCATGGGTTTATCCGTGTAACGACAGATCTCTGTAGTGTTAAGACGTCGAAATACGACTCTACCCTGAAAAAAAAAAATTAACCCATAATTTTCTACCAAGGAAGGTGCTCTCATACCACTTGTAGTATTCCAGATATAAAATAGTATGCAAAACATAAATAATTAGCTAGAAATGGCAGAGAAACAATGATATAACTAGAAAAAATACCACAATAATACCATAATAATTTCAGAATAGCACAAAAAAGAACACTTTGATTACTGAGAGCATTGTTCAATTGCCTCTTCGAGGGGGAAACCTCCAGTAGAGCAGAGCTCTATTACAATAATATCCAAGACAAGATTTCCCATACCCTCTACTTCTATTTATACTAAACCTATCTATCCAAAAGAACAATCTAGAGGAAGATCCTTCTAGAAGTGGAAGCTTCTTTTATGTCTTCTTACATTTGACTTATTCTTCCTTATTGATATGCCTTATTAATATTGGTATTTATTGCATGGAATTATATTGTTATACCTATGTGAGGGGTTAAGGAGGTTAGGTCCCTAACAAGACCCTACCAGTATAAGCTCAATAGGAAGAAAAGAGCAGTAGACGAGAAGAAAGTCTTGAAGAGTGATGAGGAAGAGGTAGAGGATCTCCATGCTATGGAGCACATTGAATAAATATTGTGCACCACATATGAAAGAAAGACTAGAGGAGAGGGATATAATGAGGAAGAAAGTACTCATGTCCAGATCTGAATCAGTGTATAACTTACAACCCCATGTACGATTAACACATCAACAAAGAAAGATTTGTTTAGAGAACTAGTGACTGACGGTCATAGGAATCCAGGAGATCGGAATAGAAGTAAGGGTACAAGTGGAAGTACCAACAACAGTGTAGGTAGTGGTACAAGTGGAAGTACCAGTAGAAATACCAGTGGGAGTTCAAGTCCGAACAACAGTACACAAATAGTAGTACTGCGTGGAGCAGGTACAACACATTCTACAATGGCAGGTGTAGATCCAACAATAAGATTACTAGAGTTCCATGGGGATGGATCAGAAGAACAAGAGAAGCACCTATTCATGTGTGAGAGAATATGGGAAGTGAAAAGAGTCACACATGAGGCAACAAAAGTAGCGCAACTAGCAATAACATTAAGAAACCGCGCGTTGGATTAGTACATGAATCTAGCAGTAAACAATCCACATGGTGCACCAGGAACAGTAGCAGAGATCAAGCAGGCATTGATCACTAAGTTTCAGAGGCCGAAATCAGAGGATCAATTTATGAATGATATGATTAACATTAGACAAAAACTAGGATATTCTGTATGGGACATCGATCAGAAGTTCAAGCCACTGAAAGGTAAACTGAAGTATCACATTTCTGACATGCAGGACAGATAGTTGTTTATAAATGATTTGTTACCACATTTCAAATATCCATTGAGACAACAAAAATTTAAAACCCAGGCAGAGGCACTGCAAACAATGATGTAGTTAGAGGATAATCGGTATAATCAAATAGATCCACCTATAGAGGAGCTGAAGGAAGACCTAAAGAACTTGACAGTGCAATTAAACCAGAATAAAAGTAGGGAGAAAAGAGAAGAAGTGTGGTGTATCCTGTGCAAATTAGAGGGACATCACAAGAATGAGTGTATAACATTTGTGCAGTACCTGGGAGTAGGGCTTCCAAATCCATTTCCTATAGGAGGGCCTTGGTGTGAAATATGTAAGACACATGGGCATGATCCTTATCATTGCACTATGATGCAGAAGTACAAGACATAACCAAAGAGTACTTTCTATAAAAAAATTAAGTTAGTGGAACATGAAGAAAAAAATTGTAGCACCGTGGAGTTAATAAAGGAAATAACCTCAAATACATACAGGATGCAGGATGAGTTGATGGCAGGATAGATTGCACCACAGTTTGGCAATTCACAACAATTTCAAGCAGTACCACATTTTCAGCAACCCCCGCAGTATAATCAGGCACCACAACATCATAACATGGATCCACAGTGGAAAATAGGAGGATTTATAGGTAGAGGAAGAGGAGGAATGGGTAGAGGAAAAGGGCATGTTATATTCCATAATTGTCAACATCAAGGACACTATGCTAGAGATTGTCTTCAACTAACAACAACATGTATGTATTATCGCGCAACAGATCACATGATAGAAGATTTCTCGAAGTTAATGACGAAGATCCAGAAGAAGAGGAATCTAAATAACCAAAATATTCAGTGGATTGTTGCAGAAATAAGGGATCCCGGGAGGAACATCAATATAGTGACTAGAGGAGGAGTGAAGACAAGAGAAGACACACATGATCAGAAGAAGGAATCTCAGTGTTGGATTCAAAAGAACACTAGGCCACAACAATAATTTGATTCAAATAAGGAGAAGGAAACTTTCAAGGAAGAAAATAAGGAGTTCCTGAAGGAGAATGTAGCCTCCACATCAAATACTACGCCGAGGTATGATACTCCTATTTTTTATATGCCTCAGTCTTTGGATCATAATTGCAAAGGAAAGCAAACAGAGAAAGTAAGTAACTTAAAGATTTTCCTGGAATCTTGATTTAAATCACTTAATGATAAGAATGTCATGGATTTGTTTAAAAGTATGCTTGAGAAATATAGCATAGAGGAAGGGGTAGGAACAGAACCAAAGAATATTAATCATGCCCATGGAAAGAAAAGAACTAGCAGAGAGTTTAGATTGAATGCAAATATAGGAGACCTTAACATGGGAAATGTTATCCTAGACTTAAGATTAGATGTCAAAATTTTTCCAAATAATACTTGGGAAGCAATGGGAGAACCTACACTAGGGTATTCCAATATCCAATTAAATCTAGCAAACCAACAAAGAGTGATTCACATAGGTATATTAAAGAATAAAACAATGGATCTAGATGGTGTGCGCACCACAATAGACTTTGAAGTCATGGATATGGTGGATGATTTTATACCATTTCAAGCACTATTGAGAATTGTTTGGGCCTTTGATAATCAAGCCATAATTAATTTAAAGACTAGAAAAATGATATTTGAAGTTGGGAACTTTAGGTTAGTAGCACCTTTAGATCCCTCAGATTGTGAAAGATATGTAGAACCTGTGCATGACAATGTTCTAGAGGATGACGTGAACCTGTTGTATAGGACTATTGTGCGATATGAAGACTAGAAAACTGGAAGAAAATATTTCATGAAGTCTCTACTAGGAGGTGCGCCAGAGTTACACACACAGTAAGATGGGTTGGGACAGAAGTAAGAAAATTTCCCACATTTACTGAAGAGGACAATTTAGAAAACTTCTTGACAGAGTTTGAATCAGAGGTTTTGGATAGTCATAGATTATTAGTGTTGGATATATCATGGAGGGACACACCTGCACGATGGTGGGGTGCACATAAGAAGTTAATTCATCATTGGTATCATTGTAAGCGACTGATGCGCATAATATTTGGTAGGAATCAGCAAGATAGACCCTTATATAAGTATCATGGAAGAGGAAACCCAACACAACACATGGATGATTGTGTCACTAACTGGAGATTGGTACCACCAAGGGAATGGATGCATTACTTTATTCATACATTAGAAGGAATACCTTGTAATTGATACAAGGAGCAGGAATTACGCAAAGAAATGCAAGTTGGGGTGTAATGCAACAAAACTTTATTAGGACCTTTTCATTTGAAAGTGAGAATCCATGGGTGGATCTAGCATTACAGAGTATCAAAGGGGAGATATTTGAAGAGAATGGGTTAGATACAGTGGCAGTAGACAAATATTACATAAAAGAAACACTTGAACAATTAGTTTACTATTATCAGGTCGCAAAGGATGAAGAAGTAGAGGAAAACCCACGTGACATACAAATATTAGAAGGGGAAGGAGAAAGAGGGTTGGAAGGACCTATGTTACAATAATAAGAGTTTATTGCACCTATGAAGACTAAAAAGGTCAATATTGGGATTGAAGAGAAGCCCAAGATAGCCTAATTGGAGATTAATGGGACAATGAGACAATGGAAAAGACAATTGAATTACTGCACGAGTATAGTGACTTATTCCCAGACACATTTTCAGAGATGAAAGGGATAGCAATAGAAATTGGGGAAATGAAGATACCCCTCAGACTAGATGCAAGACCAGTTAGACAGAGACCATACTGATTAAACCCCATCTATAAGCAAAAGGTTAAAGCAAAAATTGACAGAATACTAGAATCAGGAATCATAGAGCATGTGGAAGAATCGGAGTGGATTAGTCCTATGGTGGTCCAGGAAAAGAAGACTAGAGGGATTAGGATATGTGTGGATCTGAGGAAGTTAAATGATGCATGCCTGCATGATCCTTTTCCTACTCCATTTGCATATGAGGTTTTAGAGAATGTGGGAGAACAAGAAGTGTACTCTTTCACATATGGATTTTTAGGTTACCATCAGATCAAAATTGCTCTGGAGGACAGGTACAAAACTACATTTGCAACAGAGTGGGGGTCATATCAGTACACAGTAATGGAATTTGGTTTAAAGAATTCTCCAACAATATTTTCTAGGGTAGTAGTAGATGCATTCAAGGATTTTATACATAAATGTTTAGAGGTTTATCTGGATGATTGGACATTATTCAATTTATTGAAGGACCATGTAGAAATTCTGAGGTTGAAGTTAGAAATATGTAGGCAATGTCAAATCTCATTGAACATTAAGAAATGTATATTCAACACACCGTTTGGAATCCTACTTGGGCACATTGTATGAAAACAAGGATTGATAGTAGACCCTGCGAAGATTGTTGTTATTTTCAATTTACCACCAGCAAAGTCAATGCGCCAGTTGAGAGCAACATTGGGCCACACAAGGTACTACAGGAAATCCATAAAGGGGTATGCAAAGATTATTGCATCGATGGATACGTTAATAAAGAAAGACATCAGGTTCTAGTGGAATGATGAATTCCAAGAGAGCTTGGACATACTAAAAGAGAAGACGGTGACAACAACAATTATGAGCTTTCTAGATTGGATAAAATAATTTCATGTGCATGTGGACGCTTCATCCATTGCACTTGCAACAGTTTTGGCACAACCAAGTGAAGGGGACATTGATCACCCAATATCTTTTGCTAGTAGAAAATTATCTGAGTTTGAGTAGAACTATATTACTACAAAAATGGAATTTTTGGCTATGGTATATTCCCTATAGAAGTTCAGACATTATTTATTGGGTCAACATTTTAAGATGTTTACAGATCATTACGCTTTGAAGTACCTAGTTAACAAGATAGTGTTGGGGGGGAGGGTCTGTAGATGGTTTTTATGTTTCAGGAATATGATTTTGAAATCATAGTAAAACAAGGGAAGTTAAATGCAAGACCAAATCATCTGTCAAGAATTACTAATGGAGAGGAGCCAAATAACTTGGAGGAGAATTTTCTTGATGCTAACTTATTTTCTGTTCAAATTGCTAATGATTATTTTGCTGACATTGTTGTATTTTTTAGCACAGGAATGGCTCCCAGGGAATTTTCCTTCGCACATAAAAACACTTGGTACTACACGTTGCAGACTATCAGCTGATTGCAGGTCATTTATACAAATTAGGCGCAATGGAATTATGAGAAGATGTGTGATGGAGCATGAACGCTCCATGGTGTTAGCAGAAGCACATGAGGGTATAGCTGGAGGGAACTATGCAGGAAATCCTACAACACAGAAGGTACTGCGTGCAGGATTATGGTGGCCTATAGTACATAAGGATGCAAAGGAATAGTGTCAGACCTGTGATGTCTGTCAGAGAGTGGGAAAACCATCCAGAAGGGATGAAATGCTACTTATGACCCAAGTAACTTTATAGGTATTTGATAAATGGGTTGTGGATTTCATTGGACCCGTTAACCTGCCAACAAGAGGGTTAGGAGCTAGATACATCATCATTGTGACAAAATACTTAACCATATGGGAATAAGCAACCCTAGTGAAGGATTGCAATGAAGAAATTGCAGCGCATAAACTCTTTGAGAACGTGGTGACCAGATTTGGATGTCCCAAAATTTTGTTGAGTGATCAGGGAAATCATTTTATTAACGATACAATCAGAGCTATGTCATAATAATTCAAGATACATCATAAGAAGAGCACACCTTACCATCCCCAAGCAAATGGTACAATAGAATCTTTTAACAAGATTCTAGAAAATGCATTGACAAATATTTTCAATGTGAATAGGGATGATTGGGATTTGAAGGTATCAACAGTGTTATGGGCTTACAAGACTACATGTAAGAATCTTACAGAATAGACACCATTCTAACTGGTGTGTGGGAAGGAAGAAGTGGTTCCATTGGATTATTTAGTACCTAGTCTGTGCATTGCAACGATCACTAACATGACAGAAGAAGGTGTTGTGCGGGAAATATTAGATCAACTAATGGAGTTGGAAGAAGACATGATTCTAGCAGGATTTCACCAGGAAGTACAGAAAGTGAAGGACAAAGCTTGGAATGATAGGCACATAAAGAATAAAATATTTAAGGAAGGAGATCTAATTCTCCTCTATGACTGCAGGTATCTAAAGCACCCTGGGAAGTTCAAGATGCATTGGTCAAGGCCTTATCAGGTAGAGGCCATCACAAATGGAGGTGGTGTGCAACTGGAATATCTTGCAGGGAACAATCTCAGAGGACTGGTGAATGGAAATTGATTGAAGTTATATCAATAAAGTCGAACTAACAACCTGAGGTAAAAACAGAAAAAGGAGGTATGATTGTACATATTTCATATAGTAGATGTTAGAAGAAAAAGATAAAAAATTTATAAAAAGAAGAAATTTAATAAAAAGACAAAAAGAGAAGAGAATACTAGAAGGTTTTGATGTAATGGAATTATTAACACTAACAGAACGCTGCAGAGAAACCAATGTCGAAGACACTACGTGCTGGAAAGTAGTTGACAGGTACAAAAGTGTAGGGCGCAGGAAAAAGTGAAAAAGCGAAAATTGTCAGTGCAGAACAGTTGTCAGTACGTCGTCCCCACTATAAAGTCGGAAAAAGGGGGAAAATGCAGTCATTTGTGTTTTTAGCTAAGGATAAGAACAAAGAGAAAACCCTAAGTGCAAGAGAGTGAGAATTCTTGACAGTGGGTTGATATTTCTAGCACACTAGTTCGGATTCTAGAAAGATGTCGTCGCCGCGAGTTTGAGCGTCGAGTAGGTTCAGTTGAAACACGATAAGCAGCACTCGAATGACGTAGATAGGGACACAGGGCATGCCAAAAATATTTGAAATGGATGAAATCCATACGCCAGAGTATGAGCCACATAGCACGTGGGTGGAGGAGGAAGAAAACTAATCGCAGGAGGTCGGGCGGCCTAGAGAAGATGTAGAAAGAATAGAGTCCAACGCGTCAAGAAGAAAAGGGCCATGGGACGAAGAATATACCATGGGTTCAACGCAATAGGGCCTAGAGTCAGAACAAGAACAAGAAACAAAGAAAGAGGGCATACTTGAGGTCGAGGCATCATCCCCACGATGGAAAAAGAAAGCTCAAGATGAAATAAATGTGCAAGGGATACCGCGCGCACAGGAATAATTGACAATTGTAATGTCAAATATCCCATATGGAGTGAAAGTGGATGATGAAATGATAGGAGGTGTGAACACTATGAAGTACTCAGACCATGATGTAGCAGATACCATCAAATTATTGGATTTTGCGCAGCACAACTACATGGAATGTAAAGGAGAGGGCCCATTAGGTATGCTATTGTTGGAGCATGTGCAGTAAATCTTGCGGCTCTATAACACAAGGATAATTAACTTATTGGATATACCACACTTTGGGCGCGGTAAATACATCAACGGATGTGTAAAAAAAATCCTAGAAAGGGTGCATGGAGGTGTCTTATGGATGGATAGGCCAGTGCCTATCAATGTGGACTTAATAGCATTAATTACTGGGCTACCCATGAATGGGGAGAAGCCAGAACAATATCTGGAGGACAAAACGAAAGAAAAGGCCATTTTTGATGAAATTAAATAAAAATATGGCACAGATAGAGGGAATAGGGGGATCAATATCAGTGAAATAAATGATCTGGAGACAATATTCACTACAAGGTTGTTAGCAAGTAAGTTAATGCGGAAATACAGGAAGGAAGAAGTACCAACAGGGGTGGTAGCGACTGCGGCGCAGTGCGAGAAGGGGAGCTCGATGAGCTAGGCCCCTTATTTTCTCAATTCCTTCCTGGAAGACTATAAGGATACACAAGAATGGGGCTCTGAGTTCCACTACTCATGGCTACTAATCCTCATGTCACTTGTAGGTTGGAAAGAACCAGTGTATACGTTGTTTCTTCAGAGATTAGGAAAGTGTGGTGCATCCCGATACACTTCTTTAAGGAGCACAATAGAACCAAAGAAGAAGAAGGTGAACATTGATACATTTTCATTGTACCTTTCATAAATCCAGGATCACTTAGCCGACATGTGGAATATTTCACCGGAGATAGTCCAAGAGTTTGGACAGATTGCTAACTTTCAGGACACGTGCCACAGTATGTGGTTGCAGGAGAAGATGGATCCTACGAAGGAATTATTACTAATGAGCTAATGCTTGATGATGGAGGATATCCAAATGTAGGTCCAAGAGTGGCTTGAGGCATGGAAGGTGCCAGCAATTCCAAGGAGAGTACCAATAGTATAGACTCATACATAGGACATAATAGTCCATATCCATCAGACATGCATAAATGGTGTGAGCAAAAAGAAGAAGACAACACAAGGCCAAGTGGGGGGAAGCAACCCACCTCAAAAGAAATGAAGGGAGTAGAAGAAACCATAGGGTGGTTCCACATAGGATCCACCACGCACAGGGAAGACACTGGGAGTTACAAGAAAACATGTGTGCTCAACAGAAGTGAGAATAGAGACATGGGATAAACATGTGGAAAAAGAAGTTCGACGTGAAACAAGGGTAGATACAGACATCCTAGAGACATCTGAGCCAACAGATGCCCAAAATAAGAGAACATGGGAGCAAGCAAGTGGCTCAGGGAAGAAGTAAAAGGCCCATAGGACACCACCTCACACATCACTAACAACAACTGATGTTGAATTAGTAGCTACAACCATGGAAGATCGGCTATCATAAGGTTGGGAGAATGTCGAGAAGCATAGGGATTCAATTATTGAGTAGGTTCATGAGGTAAAAACTACGCTGGAATAGTTAAAGAATAGGGAAGAGCAGCGACATAAAGACACACCAGGAAAGACCACAGAAGGAAGACCAACAGGAGAAACAATGCATATCATAGTGCAGGGGAGAGAAAACATCATAATAACGCATGATTTGTTGTACATTGACGAGGAGGTAGCACAAAAGCCTCTAAAGGAAATAAATACATTGGACTTAGAATTTCCCAAGATCCCAACAAAGGCGATGTACAAATTGCAGATTAGTGTCGCACAGGAAATCCAGTCCAGAGCAAGATTAGATGTGACAAATTTAAAGACAACATAGGAGGAGAATATCACATTGAAGGAAGCAATTATCCAGGAAGGGTAGGAGAAGAAGCTAGTGCAAAAAAAGATATAAGAGATGGAGAAACACGTTGGCGCAGTGTTTCAAACCATCCCAGACAACGTGGGATCATAGGAAGTATCATCAGAAGAAAAGATCAATAAAATAGCTCATGCTTTGGAGCAGTATAAGAGACAAATAAAGGAGCTGGAGGAACGTGCAGTACCCACTAATCCTCTAGAAGTAAGAGTGCACTGAGATCAAGATGCAATAGAATCTATGGAGAACATAGCGTAGGTAATACATAAGATGACAGAGTTGTTGGAGAAAAGTGGCCAACTATGGAAACAATTACAAGAAGATGGAAGCTTGCAGGAGCTGCAAGGAAAATAGGATGGGGTCCACGTAGCAATGGAAGAATTAAAACAAAGACAGAAGACGATGTCACTGCCTGAAAAAATTAAGACAATTGCAGAAATGAAGAGTCTACAATAAGAAGAAAAGGAAGTGCAGGCAGAGAAGATTGCAAGGCAATCTCAGTCGGAGCCTTTGTAGGAAAAGGCAGAGTAGTTGGTCATGGAGATTGACATAACAAAATCAAAAGTGGAGCAGATAGACTTGGAGGGGGGGGAAATATTGAACTCTCCATTCACCGCGTAGATGGTAGAAGCCATGGCAAAAAAGAGAAACCAGGCTCAGGGCTAATGCGAGAAAGCAGTAGAGATGTATGAAGCACTAGCACGGGCAGTGAAAGATGCAGGAGTCAATGAGTGACTCAGGATGAGTCATGATGTTAGTGTTGGGGGCTTGTTGGTGTAGGCCAATTTTGGTAGAAAATCAAGGAAGTTTTGAAGGAATCAAGGAAAAAATCGGAAAATATAAGGCAATGCCAAAAAATCGGGAGCGCTTTGGAAACAGAGGAAAAGCATCGCCAAGGAAAAGCAGTTACAAAGTGGACAAACCATTGTGGAGCAGTTGGAAAGCGGACAAGCGTCGACTTGAAGAACGGTTGGATCGTGGACTAGTCAAGATTGAGTCAGTTGGAATGTGGAAAAGCCTAATCCACTTAGGATTAGGGTTTTTGTAAGGGATTTTTCCCACTTTTGGTATAAGTAGAATGTATTAGAACTATGGAGGTTGGTTGGTTGGTTGGTAGTTCTAAGTTTTGTGAAGACTATCACAATCTATAGAGATCGATTGTAATGGAGGAAGAATTGTACAGTGCACGACATTGGATTTTGCATGAAGATTAATAAAGAGCTGAAGCGACTCATCTTTGTGGATGTAGCCCAAGGAGGGGGTGAACCACGATATCTCTGAGTTATGTGTGAATGTTTGCAGTACTTGTGTTTATATTTTCTTTAATGATTTTTATGATGAACATGTTAAAATGATAAAAGAAACAATACTGCACACTAAGGATAAACTGATGAAATCTTTAGAATAACACTAAATGGATGAATGTCATAGTTAGTATTCATATCTGAATCTTATGTTGCAGTAAATGAATATATTTCATTGGGTATATGTTGTTATAATGGTTAATGAAGTTTTGTTGGAATAGTTGTGTCACTGGTCAAAGCTAAGATCCAGCTAGGGTTAGCATAAGAAATGAGTATTTGAGGGGTAGTAGTTGAGTAGATCTAATGCCCCTAAAAGAGAAGCACATTTCATCCCATGGTTGCAGACACTTGAGTCCTACGTCCACCCATTGAAGCCATCTCGGGTGAGACTGCACAGTGCACTCTGTGCATTGTGTTGCCTTCTGGTATCCAGAAGGACCAATGGTCGAAGGGAAGTTGGTAATCCTGTAGTTAGAACCTGGGTCAGCCCATAAACCCAAAAGATAATATCAATAGAAACTAGACTATGAGCATTTTTCCTCTTTCTCAAAAAGATACTTTGAATTATAATAATAAAAATTTGTTTATCATAAAAAAATTTAATTTAAAAAAAAATACCAAATTCCGAAACTTATCATGTTCATAATAAAGAATGAATTAATTCATTCCATTAATTAGAACAAACGCATACAATATAAAGAGACATAGAGTGTTCTTTAATGTAAATGTATACTATCTTATCTTTTGGTTTAATGAAATAAATCTCAAAATTTCCTTTAAAAAATCAAATTCCAATGTTGGTAATTCAATAACTATATTTTAAGAGAATACAAATCAATCTTAAAAAAACTTGGTACTATGTGGTTATTCCATCAAATTATATATATATATATATGTGTGTGGGGTACATCAATATGAATTAAATATATATTTAAGATTAAACTAAATCTATAATAATGTAATTAATAAAAATTATATTTTCCTTAACCATATATATATAATTAATTGGTACAAGTTTATACTTTTATTTTCTAATAATACCATGAAATAATAATAACTTAAAATCAAGATATTATTAGGTTTTTTATATTAATTAATTGGATTTATTAAAGTAAAACAATGATACCTAAAATAATGAATATATCTTATATTTATAAAAATATAATTAATATTAGGGTTGGCAAGTGCGGGGATAATATGTGATCCCAAAGGAAATTTTTTGATTTAGCTTTTATGGGGCCTTGGGAATGTTAAATTTTTTTTTGTTGAAGCTTACACCTTGTGGCAGGGTCTTAAGCTCACCAAGGCCATTAGTTTCCAGAAGATCATCATATTGGGAGATTCTACGATTGTGATTCGAACTATCATTAATCAATCTTCTCTTGAGACTAAATCCCTCCCTAGAGTGTTATCTCGCACCATTTTGAGTACAAGATCTTTCACAATCTACGTTAGCATAACAACTTCATAGATGAATGTGCTACTCATAGAATAAATATGGGAGAAGGTGTAATTGAAGTTAAAGGGGTTTGTGATTTCCTCCATCTACCTTAATCTATGGGTATTCATCCAAGTGTTATGTATGGGAAGAAATTGGTGTCTTGGTATCCGCATTATTTTGGTTGTCCCATCAAACTCCACACACTTTTGAGTTAATGAATTCATAACTGTAAGTATGTGTGACCCTCAATATTACAGGAGAATGGTTGGTTCTTTGGTTTTCATCCTGTGTGGCTTACCCCTATGTGGTTTGTATCGGTTGCATTGAGGTGCTTGTAGATTTTATTAGAGCAAGCTGGTGAGCATCATCGATAGTTTGTATTTGATGTGGTATGTTAGCGCTCTGGAGACTGGTCTTTCTCTAGTTTCTTGATTCATTTCGTTTAATTCCATCCTGAAAAGCTAGTATAAACTGCAGGTTTTTAATTATGTAGCCTCTTCTTTGCATCATGGGTTATCATTTGAATGGTTTAAATTTGATTTTGGGTTGATTCCCTTGGAGGGTTTTCTCTGAAGTTTAGTTTTTTAGGATGAAAAAGTCAAAGGTGGTAGAAGGTATCTCTATTCTAGTCTCTTGTCTTTTGCAAGTTTATCCCACTCTTGGTTTGATTTCCCTTCGCTCTACTTCTCTAAGGTCCTTTTTAGTGTTCGCCCACAAACTAGAGGTTTGCAATTGACAATTTTTCCTATAGCAATTGTCATCTCCTTTAAAATCTCATACATAATTAGGAGCTCGAGTCTTGGTCTTGGTTCTCTCAACATTCTCGCTCTTTGTTCTGACAATCCTCTATGCAAGGTAGATTATTACGATACACAATCCAATATTCCCCATGTATATATGCTTCCTATGAATTGTTGAGTGATCCTTGTNTCATGGGATCTCGTAGCTTATCATGTTCCAATAATTTGGTTCTCTCTCTCGAAGGTTTTGTTTGGTTTCACATTTGGCATTGTTTCTATTGGTTCTTTCAAGGTCAACCATGGAAACGAGAATTTAGGAAACCAATGGTCAACATTTGTCACCAATACCTTTGCTCATTCCTATAATTCCAAGAGTAATTACAATTTATCTTTGTCACCAATATATTGCTCATTCCTGAACGATTAGCTTCAATGATTTCTTCATGACATTTGATAATTTGTCGAAGCTCTCTCCAGGAAGGCTCCATTACCATGTCAAACAAAATACCCTAGTTGTTGATGTAACCTAGCCACACACCTAAATTGCAATTACTCTTGGAATTATAGGAATGAGCAAAGATATTGGTGACAAATGTTGACCATTGGTTTCCTAAGTTCTCGTTTCCATGGTTGACCTTGAAAGAACCAATAGAAACAATACCAAATGTGAAACCAGACAAAACCTTTGAGAGAGAGAACCAAAATATTGGAACATGATAAGCTACGAGATCCCTTGAGACAAAATAATTACCCCCATACCGGAGACTTGTTACCACAAGGATCGCTCAACAATTCATAGGAAGCATATATACATGGGGAATATTGGATTGTGTATCGTAATAATCTACCTTGCACAGAGGATTGTCAAAACAAAGAGCAAGAATGGAGAGAGAACCAAGACCAAGACTGGAGCTCCTAATTATGTATGGGATTTTAAAGGAGATGACAATTGCTATAGGAAAAATTTCCAATTGCAAACCTCTAGTTTGTGGATGAACACTAAAAAGGACCTTAGAGAAGTAGAGCGAAGGGCAATCAAACCAAGAGTGGGATAAACCTGCAAAAGACAAGAGACTAGAATAGAGATACCTTCTACCACCTTTGACTTTTTCATCCTAAAAAACTAAACTTCAGAGAAAACCCTCTAAGGGAATCGACCCAAAATCAAATTTAAACCATTCAAATGATAACCCATGATGCAAAGAAGAGGATACATAATTAAAAACATGCAGTTTATACTAGCTTTTTAGGATGGAATTAAACGAAATGAATCAAGAAACTAGAGAAAGATCGGTCTGTAGAGCGCTAACATACCACATCAAACACAAACTATCGATGATGCTCACCAGCTTGCTCTAATAAAATATCCAAGCACCTCACCACAACCGATACAAACCACACAGGGGTAAGCCACACAGGATGAAAACCAAAGCACCAACCATTCTCCCGTAATATTGAGGGTCACACATACTTGCAGTTATGAATTCATTAACTCAAAAGTGTGTGGAGTTTGATGGACAACCAAAATAATGCGGATACCAAGACACCAATTTCTTCCCATACATAACACTTGGATGAATACCCATAGATTAAGGTAGATGGCGGAAATCACAAACCCCTTTAATTTCAATTACACCTTCTCCCATATTTGTTCTATGAGTAGCACATTCATTTATGAAGTTGTTATGCTAATGTAGATTGTGAAAGATCTTGTACTCAAAATGGTGCAAGATAGCACTCTAGGGAGGGATTTAGTCTCAAGAGAAGATTGATTAATGATAGTTCGAATCACAATCGTAGAATCTCCCAATATGATGATCTTCCGGAAACTAATGGCCTTGGTGAGCTTAAGACCTTGCCACGAGGCGTAAGCTTCAACAAAGTTTTTTTTAACATTCCCAAGGCCCCATAAAAACTAAATCAAAAAATTTCCTTTGGGATCACAGATTATCCCCGCACTTGCTAACCCTAATATTAATTATATTTTTATAAATAGAAGATATATTCATTATTTTAGGTATCATTGTTTTACTTTAATAAATCTAATTGATTAATACTAAAAAACCTAATAATATCTTGATTTTAAGTTATTATTATTTCATGGTATAATTAGAAAATAAAAGTATAAACTTGTACCAATTATATATATATAGGTTACATCAGCAACTAGGGTATTATGTTTGACATGGTAATGGAGCCTTCTTGGAGAGAGCTTCGACAAATTATCAAATGTCATGAAGAAATCATTGAAGCTAATCGTTCAGCCATTCAACAATTAATGATTAAAGTTGGAAATTTGGAATAGTTCTTTACACAGAGAGTTGAAAACCTCGAAGTAGAGTGTTTATTTCTCAGAAGTTTTGTTTTTCCACAGCCTATACATTTATTATCCATTAACCAAGTTTCAACAACATCACATCATGACAATTCATAGGATGGCGAAGGAGACCTTACAACTTCTCCTATGGAGGTAGGAGAAGATTCTCCACAACAAAGTGGAGTGAAAGGGATTCAAGACAATGTCTCATCTAATAAGTGATGTACTACATAATTGTTTTTTTGCTTAACCAATTTGTAAAGAAATATTATAGCAAGACAATGTCTCATCTAATAAGTGATGTACTACATAATTGTTTTTTTGCTTAACCAATTTGTAAAGAAATATTGTAGCAAGTTCATGTGGATGTTCTTTAGAATGACATATATCTTAAATAGACTAGCACGAGAGCTAATCCTCTTGACACTCTTCCCAAATTTTGTATTTTTTATTTTGTTGTTTTCTCTGGCGCAACCAATTATATATAATATATGTTTATTTTCTTTTTATATATATATTCTATTGGACCTTAAGAGGGTAAATGATTACATGTGATTCTTTAGAATTTTGTTTATGTGCTTGAAAAGCATTAAGAGAAG
>SNQJ01S0005365.1:23075-51065 GCA_010110895.2 Picea sitchensis | reverse complement strand
CAGAGAAAACACCAAAATAAAAAATACAAAATTTGGGAAGAGTATCAAGAGGATTAGCTCTCGTGCTAGTCTATTCAAGATATATGTCATTCTAAAGAACATCCACATGAACTTGCTACAATATTTCTTTACGAATTGGTTAAGCAAAAAAACAATTATGTAGTACATCACTTATTAGATGAGACATTGTCTTGCCACAATATTTCTTTACAAATTGGTTAAGCAAAAAAAAAATTATGTAGTACATCACTTATTAGATGAGACATTGTCTTGAATCCCTTGCACTCCACTTTGTTGTGGAGAATCTTCTCCTACCTCCATAGGAGAAGTTATAAGGTCTCCTTGGCCATCCTATGAATTGCCATGATGTGATGTTGTTGAAACTTGGTTAATGGATAATAAATGTATAGGCTGTGGCAAAACAAAACTTCTGAGAAATAAACACTCTACTTCGAGCTTTTCAACTCTCTGTGTAAAGAACTATTCCAAATTTCCAACTTTAATCATTAATTGTTGAATGGCTGAACGATTAGCTTCAATGATTTCTTCATGACATTTGATAATTTGTCGAAGCTCTCTCTAGGAAGGCTCCATTACCATGTCAAACAGAATACCCTAGTTGCTGATGTAACCTAGCCATACACCTAAATTGCAATTACTCTTGGAATTATAGGAATGAGCAAAGATATTGGTGACAAATGTTGACCATTGGTTTCCTAAGTTCTCGTTTCCATGGTTGACCTTGAAAGAAACAATAGAAACAATACCAAATGTGAAACTAGATAAAACCTTCGAGAGAGAGAACCAAAATATTGGAACATGATAAGCTACGAGATCCCTTGAGACAAAATAATTACCCCCATACCGGAGACTTGTTACCACAAGGATCACTCAACAATTCATAGGAAGCATATATACATGGGGAATATTGGATTGTGTATCGTAATAATCTACCTTGCATAGAGGATTGTCAGAACAAAGAGCGAGAATGGAGAGAGAACCAAGACCAAGACTCGAGCTCCTAATTATGTATGGGATTTTAAAGGAGATGACAATTGCTATAGGAAAAATTGCCAACTGCAAACCTCTAGTTTGTGGACAAACACTGAAAAGGACCTTAGAGCAGTAGAGCGAAGGGCAATCAAACCAAGAGTGGGATAAACCTGCAAAAGACAAGAGACTAGAATAGCGATACCTTCTACCACCTTTGACTTTTTCATCCTAAAAAATTAAACTTCAGAGAAAACCCTCCAAGGGAATCGACCCAACATCAAATTTAAACCATTCAAATGATAACCCATGATGCAAAGAAGAGGCTACATAGTTAAAAACCTGTAGTTTATACTAGCTTTTTAGGATGGAATTAAACGGAATGAAACAAGAAACTAGAGAAAGACTGGTCTGCAGAGCGCTAACATACCACATCAAACACAAACTATCAATGATGCTCACCAACTTGCTCTAATAAAATGTCCAAGAACCTCACTGCAACCGATACAAACCACACAGGGGTAAGCCACACAAGATGAAAACCAAAGCACCAACCATTCTCCCGTAATATTGAGGGTCACACATACTTGTAGTTATGAATTCATTAACTCAAAAGTGTGTGGAGTTTGATGGACAACCAAAATAATGCGGATACCAAGACACACATTTCTTCCCATACATAACACTTGGATGAATACCCATAGATTAAGGTAGATGGTGGAAATCACAAACCCCTTTAACTTCAATTACACCTTCTCCCATATTTGTTCTATGGGTAGCACATTCATCTATGAAGTTGTTATGCTAACGTAGATTGTGAAAGATCTTGTACTCAAAATTGTGCGAGATAACACTCTAGGGAGGGATTTAGTCTCAAGAGAAGATTGATTAATGATAGTTCGAATCACATTCGTAGAATCTCCCAATATGATGATCTTCCAGAAACTAAAGGCCTTGGTGAGCTTAAGACCCTTCCACAAGGCGTAAGCTTCAACAAAGTTTTTTTGTAACATTCCCAAGGCCCCATAAAAACTAAATCAAAAAATTTCCTTTAGGATCACAGATTATCCCCGCACTTGCTAACCCTAATATTAATTATATTTTTATAAATAAAAGATATATTCATTATTTTAGGTATCATTGTTTTACTTTAATAAATCTAATTAATTAATACTAAAAAAACCTAATAAATATCATATTTTAAGTTATTATTATTTCATGGTATTATTAGAAAATAAAAGTATAAACTTGTACCAATTATATATATATATATATATATATATATATAAAATGAAAATATTTTTTTTATTAATTACATTATTATAGATTTAGTTTGATCTTAAATATATATTTAATTCATATTGATGTACCACGTATATATATATAATTTGATGGAATAACCACATAGTACCAAGTTTTTTTAAGATTGATTTGTATTCTCTTAAAATATAGTTATTGAATTACCAGAAAAAAAAAAACATTGGAATTTGATTTTTTTAAAGGAAATTTTGAGATTTATTTTAGTAAATAGTATACATTTACATTAAAGAACACTCCATGTCTCTTTATATTGTATGTGTTTGTTCTAATTAATGGAATGAATTAATTCATTTTTTATTATGAACATGATAAGTTTTGGAATTTGGTATTTTTTTTTAAATTAAATTTTTTTTATGATAAACAATTTTTTTATTATAATTCAAAGTATCTTTTTGAGAAAGAGGAAAAATGCTCACAGTCTAGCTTTCATCGATACTATCTTTTGGGTTTATGGGGTGACCCAGGTTTTAACTACAGGATTATCAACTACCTTTTGACCATTGGTCCTTCTAGATACCAGAAGGCAACACAACGCACATAGTGCACTGTGTAGTCTCACCCGAGATGGCTTCAATGGGTGGACACAAGACTCAAGTGCCTACAACCATGGGATGATATGCGATTCTCTCTTAGGGGCATTAGATCTACTCAACTACTAGCCCTCAAATACTCATTTCTTATGCTAACCCTAGCTGGATCTTAGCTCTGACCAGTGACACAACTATTCCAACAAAACTTCATTAACCATTATAACAACATATACCCAATGACATATATTCATTTACTGCAACATAAGATTCATATATGAATACTAACTATGACATTCATCCATTTAGTGTTATTCTAAAGATTTCATAAGTTTATCCTTAGTGTGTAGTATTGTTTCTTTTATCATTTTAACATGTTCATCATAAAATCATTAAAGAAAATATAATCACAAGTACTGCAAACATTCAAACATAACCCAGATATATCATGGTTCACTCCCTCCTTGGGCTACATCCACAAAGATGAGTCGCTTCAGCTCTTTATTAATCTTCATGCAAAATCCAATGTAGTGCACTGCACAATTCTTCCTCCATTACAATCGATCTCTATAGATTGTGACAGTCTTCACAAAACTTAGAACTACCAACCAACCAACCTATAAACCAACTAACCAACCAACTAACCTCCATTGTTCTAATACATTCTACTTATACCAAAAGTGGGAAAAATCCCTTACAAAAACCCTAAGCCTAAGTGGATTAGGTTTGTCCACATTCCAACTGACTCAATCTTGACTAGTCCATGATCCAACCGTTCTTCAAGTTGACGCTTGTCCACTTTCCAATTGCTCCACAACAGTTTGTCCACTTTGTAACTTATTTTCCTCGGTGTTGCTTTTCCTTTGTTTCCAATGTGCTCCCTATTTTTCGGTGTAGCCTTATATTTTCCGATTTTTGCCTTGATTCCTTCAAATCTTCCTTGATTTTCTACCAAAATTGGCCTACACCAACAAGCCCCCAACACTGACATCGTGACTCGTCCTGAGTCACTCATTGACTCCTGCATCTTTCACTGCCTGTGCTAGTGCTTCATACATCTCTACTGCTTGCTCGCATTAACCTTGAGCCTGGTTGCTCTTTTTCTCCATGGCTTCTACCATCTACGTGGTGACTGGAGAGTTCAATATTTCTCCCCCCTCCAAGCCTATCTGCTCCACTTTTGATTTTGTTATGTCGATCTCCATGACCAACTACTCTTCATTTTCCTACAAAGGCTCCAACTGAGATTTCCTTGCAATCTTCTCTGCCTGCACTTCCTTTTCTTCTTACTGTAGACTCTTCATTTCTGCAGTTGGCTTAATTTTTTCAGGCAGTGACATCATCTTCTGTCTCTGTTTTAATTCTTCCATTGCTATGTAGACCCCATCCTATTTTCCTTGCATCTCCTACAAGCTTCCATTTTCTTGTAATTGTTTCCATAGTTGGCCACTTTTCTCCAACAACTTTGTCATCTTATGTATTGCTTGTGCTATGTTCTCCATAGATTCTGTTTCATCTTGATCTCAGTGAACTCTTACTTCTGGAGGAGTAGTGGGTACTGCACGTTCCTCCAGCTCCTTTATTTGTCTCTTATATTGCTCCAAATCATGAGCTATTTTATTAATCTTTTCTTCTGATGATACTTCCTCCGATCCTGCATTGTCTGGGATGGTTTGAAACACTGCGCCAATGTGTTTCTCCATCTCTTATATCTTTTGTTGCACTAGCTTCTTGTCCTGCCCTTCCTGGATGATTACTTCCTTCAATGTGATATTCTCCTCCTATGTTGTCTTTAAATTTGTCGCATCCGATCTTGCTCTAGACTAGATTTCATGTGCGACACTAATCTGCAATTTGTACATACCCTTTGTTGGGATCTTGGGAAATTCCAAGTCCAATGTATTTATCTCCTTTAGAGGCTTTTGTGCCACCTCCTCGTTAATGTACAACATATCATGTGTTATCATGATGTTTTCTCTCCCCTGCACTATGATATGCATTGTTTCTCCTGTTGGTCTTCCTTCCATAGTCTTTCCTGGTGTGTCTTTATGTCACTGCTCTTCCCTATTCTTTAACTATTCCAGCGTATTTGTTACCTCATGAACCTACTCAATAATTGAAGCCCTATGCTTCTTGACATTCTCCCAAGCCTCTGATAGTCGATCTTCCATGGTTGTAGCTACTAATTCAACGTCAGTTGTTGTCAGTGATGTGTGAGGTGGTGTCCTATGGGCCTTTTCCTTCTTCCTTGAGCCACTTGCTTCCTCCCATGTTCTCTTATTTTGGGCATCTGTTGGCTCAGATGTCTCTGGGATGTCTGTATCTACCCTTATTTCATGTTGAACTTATTTTTCCACATGTATATCTCGTGTCTCTCTTCTCACTTCTGTTGTGCACACATGTTTTCTTGTAACTCCCAGTGTCTGCCCTGTGCGTGGTGGATCCTGTGTGGAAAACCCCTGTGGTTTCTTATACTCCCTTCATTTCTTTTGAGGTGGGTTGCTTCCCCCCACTTGGCCTTGTGTTGTCTTCTTCTTTTTGCTCACACCATTTATGCATGTCTGCTGGGCAGGGACTATTATGTCCTATGTCTGAGTCTATACTATTGGTACTCTCCTTGGAATTGTTGGCACCTTCCATGCCTCAGGCCACTCTTGGACCTACATTTGGATATCCTCTGTCATCAAGCATTATCTCATTAGTAATAATTCCTTCGTAGGATCCATCTTCTCCTGCAACCACATACTATGGCACATGGCCTGAAAGTTAGCAATCTGTCCAAACTCTTGGACTGTCTCTGGTGAAATCTTCCACATGTCGGCTAAGTGATCCTGGATTTATGAAAGGTACAATGCAAATGTATCAATGTTCACCTTCTTCTTCTTCGGTTTTGTTGTGCTCCTTAAAGAAGTGTACCGGGATGCACCACAATTTCCTAATCTTTGAAGAAACACCATATACACCGGTTCTTTCCAACCTACAAGTGAAATGAGGATTAGTAGCCATGAGTAGTGGAACTCAGAGCCCCATTCTTGTGTATCCTTACAGTCCTCCAGGAAGGAATTGAGAAAATAAGGGGCCTAGCTCATCGAGCTCCCCTTCGTGCACCGCGCCGCAGCTGCTACCACCCCTGTTGGTACTTCTTCCTTCCTGTATTTCTGCATTAACTTACTTGCTAACAACCTTGTAGCGAATATTGTCTTCGGATAATTTATTTCACTGATCTTGATCCCCCTATTCCCTCTATCTGTGCCATATTTTTCCTTAATTTCATCAAAAATGGCTTTTTCCTTCGTCTTGTCCTCCAGATATTTTTCTGGCAACTCCCCATCCGTGGCTAGCCCAATAATTAATGCTATTAAGTCCACATTGATAGGCACTAGCCTATCCATCCATAAGACACCTCCATGCACCCTTTCTAGGATTTTTTTTACACATCCGTTGATGTATTTACTGCGCCCAAAGTGTGGTATATCCAATAAGTTCATTATCCTTGTGTTATAGAGCCCCAAGATTTACTGCGCATGCTCCAACAATGGCATACCTAATGGGCCCTCTCCTTTACATTCCATGTAGTTGTGCTGCGCAAAATCCGATAATTTGATGGTATCTGCTACATCATGGTTTGGGTACTTCATATTTTTCACACCTCCTATCATTTCATCATCCTCTTTCACTCCATCTGGGATATTTGGCACTACAATTGTCAATTATTCCTGTGCGTGTGATATCTCTTGCACATTTATTTCATCCCGAGCTTTCTTTTTCCCTCATGGGGATGATGCCTCGACCTCAAGTATGCCCTCTTGCTTTGTTTCTTGTTCTTGTTCTGACTCTAGGCCCTATTGCATTGAACCCATGGTATGTTCTTCGTCCCGTGGCCCTTTTCTTCTTGATGCGTCGGACTCTATTCTTTCTACATCTTCCTTAGGACGCCCAACCTCCTGCGATTGGTTTTCTTCCTCCTCCACCGGTGTGCTATGTGGTTCATACTATGACGTATGAATTTTATCCATTTAAAATATTTTCGGCATGCCCTATGTCCCTAGCTACGTCATTCGAGCACTGCTTATCGTGTTTCGACCGAACCTACTCAACGTTCAAACTCGCGGTGGCGACATCTTTCTAGAATCTGAACTAGTGTGCTAGAAATCTCAACCCACTATCAAGAATTCTCACTCTCTTGTGCTTAGGGTTTTCTCTTTGTTCTTATCCTTAGCTAAAAATACAAATGACTACATTTTCCCCCTTTTTCTAACTTTATAGTGGGGACAACGTATTGACAACTGTTCCGCACTGACAATTTTCGCTTTTTCACTTTTTCCTGTGCCCTACACTTTTGCACCTGTCAACTACTTTCCAGCACGCAGTGTCTTCGACACTGGTTTCTCTGCAACGCTCTGTTAATGTTAATAATTCCATTACATCAAAACCTTCTAGTATTCTCTTCTCTTTTTTTCTTTTTATTACATTTTTTCTTTTTATGGATTTTTATCCTTTTCTTATAACATCTACTATATGAAATATGTACAATCCTACCTCCTTTTTCTGTTTTTACCTCAGGTTGTTAGTTCAAATTTATTGATACAACTTCAATCGATTTCCATTCACCAGTCCTCTGAGATTCTTCCCTGCGAGATATTCCAGTTGCACAACACCTCCATTTGTGATGGCCTCTACCTGATAAGGCCTTGACCAATGCATCTTGAACTTCCCAGGGTGCTTTAGATACCTGTAGTCATAAAGGAGAATTAGATCTCCTTCCTTAAATATTTTTTTATTTATGTGCCTATCATTCCAAGCTTTGTCCTTCGCTTTTTGTACTTCCTGGTGAAATCTTGCTAGAATTATGTCTTCTTCCAACTCCATCAGTTGATCTAATATTTCCCGCGCAACACCTTCTTTTGTCATGTTGGTGATCGCTACAATGCACAGACTAGGTACTAAATAATCCAATGGAACCACTTCTTCCTTCCCACACACCAGTCAGAATGGTGTCTATTCTGTAAGATTTTTACATGTAGTCTTGTAAGCCCATAACATTGTTGATACCTTCAAATCCCAATCATCCCTATTCACATTGAAAATCTTTGTCAATGCATTTTCTAGAATCTTGTTAAAAGATTCTACTGTACCATTTTCCTAGGGATGGTAAGGTGTGCTCTTATTATGATGTATCTTGAATTATTATGACATAGATTTGATTGTACCGTTAATAAAATGATTTCCATGATCACTCAACAAAATTTTGGGACATCCAAATCTGGTCACCACGTTCTCAAAGAGTTTATGTGTTGCAATTTCTACGTTGCAATCCTTCACTAGGGTTGCTTATGCCCATATGGTTAAGTATTTTGTCATAGTGATGATGTATCTGGCTCCTAACCTCCTTGTTGGTGGGTTAACGGGTCTAATCAAATCCACAACCCATTTACCTATAAATTTACTTGGGTCATAAGTGGCATTTCATCCCTTCTGGATGGTTTTCCCACCCTCTGACAGACATCACAGGTCTGACAATATTCCTTTGCATCCTTATGTACTATAGTCCACCATAATACTGCACGCAGTACCTTCTATGTTGTAGGATTTCCTGCATAGTTCCCTCCAACTATACCCTCATGTGCTTCTGCTAACACCATGGAGTGTTCATGCTCCATCACACATCTTCTCATAATTCCATTTGCACCTAATTTGTATAAATGACCTGCAATCAGCTGATAGTATGCAACGTGTACTACCAAGTGTTTTTATGTGTGAAGGTAAATTCCCTGGGAGCCATTCCTGTGCTAACAAATACAACAATGTCAGCAAAATAATCATTAGCAATCTGAACAGAAAATAAGTTAGCATCAAGAAAATTCTCCTCCAATTTATTTGGCTCCTCTCCATTAGTAATTCTTGACAGATGATCTAGTCCTACATTTAACTTCCCTGGTTTTACTATGATTTCAAAATCATATTCCTAAAACATAAAAACCATCTACAGATCCTCCCCCCCAACACTATCTTGTTAACTAGGTACTTCAAAGCGTAATGATCTGTAAACATATTGAAATGTTGACCCAATAAATAATGTCTGAACTTCTGTAGGGAATATACCATATCCAGACCTTCCCTTTTTGTAGTAATATTGTTCTGCTCAGACTCAAATAATTTTCTACTAGCAAAAGATATTGGGTGATCAATGTCCCCTTCACCTAGTTGTGCCAAAACTGTTGCAAGTGCAATGGATGAAGCGTCCACATGCACATGAAATTATTTTGTCCAATCTGGAAAGCTCAAAATTGTTGTTGTCACCGTCTTCTCTTTCAGTATGTCCAAGCTCTCTTGGAATTCATCATTCCACTAGAACCTTATGTCTTTCTTTAGTAACTTATCCATTGACACAATAATCTTTGCATATCCCTTTATGAATTTCCTATAGTACCTTGTGTGGCCCAATGTTGCTCTCAACTGGCGCACTGACTTTTCTGGTGGTAAATTGAAAATAACAACAATCTTCGCAGGGTCTACTATCAATCCTTGTTTTCATACAATGTGCCCAAGTAGGATTTCAAACGATGTGTTGAATATACATTTCTTAATGTTCAATGAGATTTGACATTGCCTACATATTTCTAACATCAACCTCAAAATTTCTACATGGTCCTTCAATAAATTGAATAATGTCCAATCATCCAGATAAACCTCTAAACATTTATGTATAAAATCCTTGAATGCATCTACTACTACCCTAGAAAATATTGTTGGAGAATTATTTAAACCAAAGTCCATTACTGTGTACTGATATGACCCCCACTTTGTTGCAAATGTAGTTTTGTACCTGTCCTCCAGAGCAATTCTGATCTGATGGTAACCTAAAAATCCATCTATGAAAGAGTACACTTCTTGTTCTCCAACATTCTCTAAAACCTCATATGTAAATGGAGTAGGAAAAGGACCATGCAGACATGCATCATTTAAATTCCTCATATCCACACATATCCTAATCCCTCCAGTCTTCTTTTCCTGGACCACCACTGGACTAATCCACTCTGATTCTTCCACATGCTCTATGATTCCCGATTCTAGTATTCTGTCAATTTCTGCCTTAACCTTCTTCTTATAGATGGGGTTTAATCAGTATGGTCTCTGTCTAACCAGTCTTGCCTTTAGTCTGAGGGGTATCTTCATTTCCCCAATTTCTATTGCTATCCCTTTCATCTCTGAAAATGTGTCTGGGAATAAGTCACTATACTCACGTAGTAATTCAATTGTCTTTTCCATTGTCTCATTGTCCCATTAATCTCCAATGATGGCTATCTTGGGCTTCTATTCAATCCCAATATTGACCTTTTTAATCTTCATAGGTGCAATAAACTCTTATGATTGTAACATAGGTCCTTCCAACCATCTTTCTCCTTCCCCTTCTAATATTTGTATGTCACGTGGGTTTTCCTCTACTTCTTCATCCTCTGCGACCTGATAATAGTAAACTAATTGTTCAAGTGTTTCTCTTATGTAATCTTTGTCTACTGTCACTGTATCTACCCCATACTCTTCAAATATCTTCCCTTTGATGCTCTGTAATGCTAAATCCACCCATGGATTCTCACTTTCAAATGAAAAGGTCCTAATAAAGTTTTGTTGCATTACACCCCAACTTGCATTTCTTTGCGCAATTCCTGCTCCTTGTATTAATTACTATGTATTCCTTCTAATGTATGAATAAAGTAATGCGTCCATTCCCCTGGTGGTACCAATTTCCAGTTAGTGACACAATCATCCATGTGTTGTCTTGTGTTCCCTCTTCCATGATACTTATGTAAAGGTCTATCTTGTTGATTCCTACCAAATATTATGCGCATCAATCTCTTACAATGATACCAGTGATGAATTACCTTCTTATGTGCACCCCACCATCGTGCAGGTGTGTCCCTCCATGATATATCCAACACTAATAATCTATGACTATCCAAAACCTCTGATTTGAACTCTGTCAGGAAGTTTTCTAAATTGTCCTCTTCAGTAAATGTGGGAAACTGTCTTACTTCTGTCCCAACCCATCTTACTGCGCGTGTAACTCTGGCGCACCTCCTAGTAGAGACTTCATGCAATATTTTCTTCCAGTTTTCTAGTCTTCATATCGCACAATAGTCCTATACAACAGGTTCACGTCATCCTCTAGAACATTGTCAGACACAGGTTCTACATATCTTTCACAATCTGAGGGATCTAAAGGTGCTACTAACCTAAAGTTCCCAGCTTCAAATATCATTTTGCTAGTCTTTAAATTAATTATGGATTGATTATCAAAGTCCAAACAATTCTCAATAGTGCTTGAAATGGTATAGACTCATCCACCATATCCATGACTTCAAAATCTATTGTGGTGCGCACACCATCTAGATCCATTGTTTTATTCTTCAATATACATATGTGAATCACTCTTTGCTGGTTTGCTAGCTTCAATTGGATATTGGAATACCCTAGTGTAGGTTCTCCCATTGCTTCCCTAGTATTCTTTGGAAAAATGTTGACATCTGATCTTAAGTCTAGGATAACATTTCCCATGTTAAGGTCTCCTATATTTGCATTCAAACTAAACTCTCTGCTAGTTCTTTTCTTTCTATAGACATGATTAATCTTCTTTGGTTTTGTTCCTACCCCTTCCTCTATGCTATATTTCTCAAGCATACTTTTAAACAAATCCATGACATTCTTATCATTAAGTGATTTAAATCAAGATTCCAGGAAAATATTTAAGTTACTTACTTTCTCTGTTTGCTTTCCTTTGCAATTATGATCCAAAGACTGAGGCATATAAAAAATAGGAGTATCATACCTCGGTGTAGTATTTGATGTGGAGGCTACATTCTCCTTCAAGAACTCCTTATTTGCTTCCTTGAAAGTTTCCTTCTCCTTCTTTGAATCAAATTATTGTTGTGGCCTAGTGTTCTTTTGAATCCAACACTGAGATTCCTTCTTCTAATCATGTGAGTCTGCTCTTGTCTTCACTCCTCCTCTAGTCACTATATTGATGTTCCTCCCGGGATCCCTTATTTCTGCAACAATCCACTGAATATTCTGGTTATTTAGATTCCTCTTCTTTTGGATCTTCGTCATTAACTTCGAGAAATCTTCTATCATGTGATCTGTTGCGCGACAATACATACATGTTGTTTTTGGTTGAAGACAATCTCTAGCATAGTGTCCTTGATGTTGAAATTTATGGAATATAATAGGCCCTTTTCCTCTGCCCATTCCTCCTCTTTCTCTACCTATGAATCCTCCTATTTTCCACTGTGGATCCATGTTATGATATTGTGGTGCCTGATTATATTGTGGGGGTTTCTGAAAATGTGGCACTGCTTGAAATTGTTGTGCATTGACAAACTGTGGTGCAATCTATCCTGCTATCAAATCATCCTGCATCCTGTATGCATCTGAGGTTATTTCCTTCACTAAATCCACGGATCGACAATTTTTTTCTTCATGTTCCACTGACTTAAAAAAGTTATAGAAAGTACTCTTCGGTTATGTCTTGTACTTCTGCATCATAGCGCAATGATAAGGATCATGCCCATGTGTCTTGCATATTTCACACCAAGGCCCTCCTATAGGAAATGTATTTGGAAGCCCTACTCCCAGGTACTGCACAAATGTTAGACACTCATTATTGTGATGTCCCTCTAATTTGCACATGATACACCACACTTCTTCTCTTTTCTCCCTACTTTTATTCTGGTTTAATTGCACTGTCAAGTTCTTCAGGTCTTCCTTAAGCTCCTCTATAGGTGGATCTGTTTGATTATACTGATTCTCCTCTAACTACATCGTTGTTTGCAGTGCCTCTGCCTGGGTTTTAAATTTTTGTTGTCTCAATGGATATTTGAAATGTGGTAACAAATAATTTATAAACAACTATCTGTCCCACATGTCAGAAATGCGATACTTCAGTTTACCTTTCAGTGGCTTGAACTTCTGATCGATGTCCCATACAGACTATCCTGGTTTTTGTCTAACGTTAATCATATCATTCATAAATTGATCCTATGATTTCGGCCTTTGAAACTCAGTGATCAATGCCTGCTTGATCTCTGCTACTGTTCCTGGTGCAACATGTGGATTGTTTACTGCTAGATTCATGTACCAATCCAACGCGGGGTTTCTAAATGTTATTGCTAGCTACCCTACTTTTGTTTCCTCATGTGTGACTCTTTTAGCTTCCCATATTTGCTCACAAATGAATAGGTGCTTCTCTGGGTATTTTGATCCATCCCCATGGAACTATGGTAATCTTGTTGTTGGATCTAACCTGCCATTGTAGAATGTGTTGTACCTGCTCCGCGCAGTACTACTATTTGTGTACTGTTGTTCGGACTTGAACTCCCACTGGTATTTCTAATGGTACTTCCACTTGTACCACTACCTACACTGTTGTTGGTACTTCCACTTGTACCCTTACTTCTATTTTGATCTCCTGGATTCCTATGACTGCCAGTCACTAGTTCTCTAAACAAATCTTTCTTTGTTGATGTGTTAATCGTACATGGGATTGTAAGTTATACACCGATTTAGATCTGTACAAGAGTACTTTCTTCCTCATTAGATCCCTCTCCTCTATTCTTTCTTTCATATGTGGCGCACAGTATTTATTCAATGTGCTCCATAGCATGGAGATCCTCTACCTCTTCCTCATCACTCTTCAAGACTTTCTTCTCGGCTACTTCTCTTTTCTTCCTATTGAGCTTATACTGGTAGGGTCTTGTTAGGGACCTAACCTCCCTAACCCCTCACATAGGTATAATAATATAATTCATGCAATAAATACCAATATTAATAAGGCATATCAATAAGGAAGAATAAGTCAAATGTAAGAAGACCTAATAGAAGCTTCCACTTCTAGAAGGATCTTCCTCTAGATTGTTCTTTTGGATAGATAGATTTAGTATAAATAGAAGTAGATGGTATGGGAAATCTTATCTTGGATATTATTGTAATAGAGCTCTACTCTACTAGAGGTTTCCCCCTCGAAGAGGCAAGTGAACAATGCTCTCAGTAATCAAAGTGTTATTTTTGGTGCTATTATGGAATTATTATGGTATTATTGTGGTATTTTTCTGGTTATATCATTGTTTCTCTGCCATTTCTAGCTAATTATTTATGTTTTGCATACTATTTTATATTTGGAATACTACAAGTGGTATGAAAGCACCTTCCTTGGTAGAAAATTGTGGGTTAATTTTTTTTTTTTCAGGGTAGAGACGTATTTCGACGTCTTAACGCTACAGAGATCTATTGTTACATGCATAAACCCATGGTCGGGGATTCATATAGATAGGAAATACAAGAGGTACTTAAGCGCACATCTGTTGTCCACCCTTGTAACCCATGTTGGTACCCCTTCGAGTGGTAGTGCATTAGAAATCACCTGTATACGGATCGACGTAGATCTCCTGAAGCCCTCCATAGATAAATCGATCAACCACTTGACTGATATAGTGCCACTGAGAACAACACTCATGAAGATACTCTCTAGTACCTGGGTAGTTGGGTAGTATGACTAAGGGAATGGTCTAGCCTCCTTAGTTGGTGCCCTGAGATATTGGGTCGAGTACTACTGTTGGACCCCACATGTATATCAAAGAGCTATAGCACAGGGAAAACCCTTGTTTGTAGAACCCTTGAATACCCTAACCTTTGGGACTAAAAAAAAACCAAAACATACAAGATCTATTGCCGCGCAACTATGTCTTCTGCATTCAGGTTGCGAAATTACTACACATTTCTTCATGTTAAGAATTTGGGCATTTCGTCACTTTAGTATTCTTTCGGCCGGAGTATAACTGCACATGAGTAAAAAAACAAGTATAGTGGTCCCGCCAACACACTTATTTGGGACCTATCCCACTGGATTCCTCTCTTCGCCTCAATTCCAGTGATACCTATCATTTTTAACCCAATTTGTTTTTTGTGGACCCAACTCGTCGCTGACACCCTTATTTGGCTCCTATCCCTTTGGATCCCCCTTTTTTCCCCAATCACAGTGGTACCTATAATTTGACACCCTTTTTTTTCCGTGGTCCCACCCACCCCTCCAGACCCCTTTTGTTTCCCCTATACCATTTTACTGCTCCTTTGTCCAAATGACTACCACACGAGCCCAAAACCTCAATGCCTTGATTGTTGACAACCATCATAACAAGGACTCCATCAAGAAAATCACTTCCAACATTATCTCCATCAATTAAACTATTGATATCCTCAAGGCCGAATGTTCCCACATCAAATACCTCAAGGAACAATGTTCCCACATCAAAGACCTCAAGTAATAATGTTCCTACCTCAAAGACCTCAAAGAACACTTCCTAGGCCATTCCTAGAACCCTTCCTCTTCTGAACGCCCATTTTATCAAGATGACCATGAATATTCCCATTACCAAGGCCCTCATACTACCCACTTTTCATGAGACCTTCACCCTCCTAGAATTGAGGTGAAAAAATTTGATGGATCATATCCTATAGGTTGGGTCACCCAAATGGAACATTATTTCTCTTTGCATGGCATTACTGATGATTTAGCCAAGCTTCGTTATGGTGTCCTACCTATGGATCTAGAACGATGGCAATGGTGGTAATGGCGAAAAAAGGCACGCCAAGGATATCTTTCTTGGAAACAACTTGTGGCCGAACTTTATGACCGCTTTGACTCCAACACCCACCATTTAGGCCATTTGACCAATTTAAAGAAGTATGGGATAATGGAAGACTTTATTGTCACATTTGAGCACTTGGATTTCAGAACGGAGGGCATGCCAGATGATTTCTTTAGGGAATGATTTATCAGTGGCCTCAAAGATGAAATTTGTGCCCATGTTCTCATGGCGTGCCCCTGGAATTGGTTGGAAGCTACTCAACGAGCCAAGAAAGACCAACAGATTGTGTCCTCCCAGACCCACAAACCATCCTTTCCTCCTCACCCTAAACCCACCCATTTTTCCCCTTCTTCCACTCCCTTTAGATCTATAAATTATCCAGGGCTAAAATGGTTGAATGCCAAATCAAGGGTCTTTTTTATAATTGTGATGATAAATATTTTCCCGGGCACAAGTGTAAGGAACAAAATATTTTTATGGATGTGACTAAGGATATTTCTGAAGAAGATATTCTTGTTCTACTTGTGGAGGAACTACCACTGCCATCTAACCTCACCCCACTCTCTGACCCACCTAAAGTTGAACCAATGATTTCACTTAATGCCCTCTCTAGATTCTCTACTCCCTAGACTCTCAAATTAATTGGTTACATCAAAAATAGAAAAGTCATGATCCTTGTGGACAGTGGTAGAACCCATAACTTTATTCATCGCCACATTTCCCAAGAGGTCAATTGTTACATCCGTGCAGCCAATAATTTTCAAATCATGATTGCCAATGGTGGTTCCATGAAATGCAGGGGACGATGTGAAAATGTGTGACTCCAAATTGGTCAGTATCACTTGAAATCCCATGTGTTTGCTATAGACATGGGTGGTTGTGACATTTTTATTGGTGTCGAATAGTTACGTACTCTTGGCCCCATCCTCAAGGATTATAAGGAATTAACCATGCAATTCCAATAGGAGGGACAACAATATAAGTTCTAAGGCATCACAACAGGCTCCCCTAAGATCATTAGTTCCCATTGCATGGAAAAGCTCCTAAAAAAAGGTCATTAAGGAATTATCTCCCAACTCTACTCGATTCATGTTGTTGAGACACCTTTTGTGCATCCCGACCTCCAATCTATCCTCTCCCGCCACCAAGTTGTTTTTACCACCCCCCAAGAACTTCCCCCTTCCCGTGGCATTCATGATCATTCCATCCCTCTCATCTCGGGCATAATTCCTCCCAATGTTCGGCCTTATTGTCATCCCTTTTCCTAGAAGAATGAAATTAAGAAAATTGTTCATGAATTACTCAAAATCGGTGTTATCGGTCCAAGTACTAGACCCTATTCTTCCCCCGTGGTCATGGAACTCAAGAAAGAAGGTACTTGGCACATGTGTCCTGATTTTTGAGCCCTCAACAAACTCACAATCAAAGACAAATTCCCCATTATTGTTATTGATGACCTCTTGGATGAATTGAGTGATGCTCAATACTTCACCAAATTGGATCTACGTTCTGTCTACCACCAGATCTGCATGAAAGACAAAGACATTCCCAATATGACATTTCTCATGAGGGTCATTATGAATTCTTGGTAATGCCCTTTAGATTGTGTAATAACCTTTGGATTGTGTAATGCTCCTTCCACTTTCCAAAGTCTTATGAATCATGTCTTCCTTCCTTTTCTCCATCATTTTGTCTTAGTTTTCTTTGATGATATTATCATCTATAGTAAAACTTGGTCATCTCATCTCTCCCATGTGAATAAAGTTCTCCATCTCCTCTCTAAGGACCAACTTTTCCTCAAACAATCTAAATGTTCCTTTGGTACCTCAGAAGTGGAATACCTAGGTCATATTGTTGGCAAGGATGGTGTCTGAGTGGATCCTAAGAAAATTGAAGCTATGCAATATTGGCCTCGCCCTAAAAATATTAAGAGATTGCATGGTTTTCTGGGTTTAACGGGCTATTAGAGGAAGTTTGTTCAGAATTATGGAAATATTGCAACTCCTCTCACTTCCCTTCTTAAAAAGAATGCTTTCAGTTGGACTTCAGCTGTGGATCATGCCTTCCAAGCCTTAAAATGTGTTATGTGCTCGACCCCTGTCTTAGCACTCCTAGACTTCACAAAGACATTCGTATTGGAATGTGATTCTTCCAGGAAAGGAATTGGAGCTGTCCTCATGCACGATGGCAGGGCCTTGGCCTTCACTAGAAAACAACTTTTAGAGCAACATTTGGGCCAATCCATTTATGAAAAGAAAATGTTATCTATTCTGCATGTTGTGGATCTTTGGCGCCATTACGTATTGGGTTAACGATTCCAAATCAAAACTGATCATCAAAATCTCAAGTTTTTCCTGGAATAATGAATTTCATCTCCGACGCAACAAAAATGGGTGACTAAGCTATTTAGATATGATTGTGAGATCATTTACAAGAAGGGAAAGGAAAATGTAGTGGTTGATGCTCTTTCCTAGAAATATGAAGAAGATGGGTCCCTTTTCTCCCTCTCCTTCATTGTACCAGATTGGCTCCAAGTTGTTCATCATGAATGGTTGCAAGACCCCAAAATTTCTAGCATGCTCCACCAATTGAAACACAATTATTTAGTTTCTTAGGGGTACTCTTGGAATAATGAAGAGCTTCGATACAAAGGCCATTTGTATTTATGCAAGCAATCCCAACTTAAATCCACAGTGATTTCTGAACTTCATGCCTCACCCACAACAGGGCATTCTGGATTTACCAAAACCTATGAAAGGATCAAACATTATTTTTTCTGGGAAGGTATGAAACAAGACATCCGCACATTTGTGGTTGAATGTGAGTTCTATCAACGCAACAAGGGAGAAAATATCAAAGCTCCGGGCACACTCCAACCACTTTCGATTCCCCCTACTATTTGGTGAGATATTTCTATGGACTTCATTGTAGTCTTACCTAAATCGAGAAATAAGTCAGTCACCATGGTGGCCGTCGATTGTCTCTCCCAATATGCTAATTTTTTTTTCTCTTCAACACCCATTCACAACCGCCATAGTGGCTCAACTCTTCATGGATAATATCTTCAAGCTTCATGGCATGCCTAATTCTATTGTCTCTGACAGAGACCCCACTTTCACCAACAATTTCTGGCAAGAGTTGTTCAAGCTACAGGGAACCCAATTGCATCTCAACACTGCCTATCACCCCCAGACGGAAGTTGTCAACAAGTGTTTGGAAACATATTTGAGGTGTTTTTCATGTAAGCGGAAAAATCGGTGGGATCAATAGCTACCCCTAGATGAATGGTGGTAAAACACATCTTACCATATAGCTACTCGCATGAC
Source organism: Picea sitchensis (assembly GCA_010110895.2). Taxonomy (NCBI): domain Eukaryota; kingdom Viridiplantae; phylum Streptophyta; class Pinopsida; order Pinales; family Pinaceae; genus Picea; species Picea sitchensis. The sequence continues at coordinate 32,261 of SNQJ01S0005365.1, read as the reverse complement.
TCCTTTTGAAGTAGTATACAACCAAACTCCCCCATCAGTTCTCTCCTATATGCCAGTGGTCTCGAAGGTTCAGGAGGTTAACACAAATATTACAGTCTGGGAGGCTATTATTCATTCCCTCAAAGACAATTTGTTCATGGCTCAGAATCACATGAAGAAACAAGCATATCAAGGTCATTCTGAATGCCATTTTGTTGAAGGGGACTAGGTATTTCTTTGACTACAACCTTATAAGAAGAATTCCCTCAAAGATCAACACTGTCATAAATTTTCTCCCAAATTTTATGGTCCTTATCAAGTGCTCAAGCGTGTGGGTTTAGTGGCCTATCAGTTAGCTCTACCTAGTCAATCGAAGCTCCATCCTTTTTTTCATGTTTCCTTCTTAAATAAGGTTATTGGAAATAAGTGCCAAACTCAAACTAGTCTTCCCAAGTTGGATAAAGAAGGTTCCATATGGTTGTAGCCACAAGCAGTCTTGGCCCAGTGAGAGCGTCATCTCCATCAACACATCATCCAGGAAGTGTTAGTTCAATGGAAAGACACACCTCCATAAGATGCCACATGGGAGTTGACCACCATTCTACAACAATTCCTGGATCTGAAGCCTTGAGGAAGAGGTTGTTCTTCAAGGGGGAGGGCATGTTAGGGACCTAACCTCCCTAACCCCTCACGTAGGTAGAATAATATAATTCCATATAATAAAGACCAATATTAATAATGATTAGCAATAAGGAAGAATAAGTCAAATGTAATAAGACCTAATAGAAGCTTTCGCTTCTAGAAGGATCTTCCTCTAGATCTTTCTTTTGGATAGATAGATTTAGTATAAATATAAGTAAAGGGTATGAGAAATATTGTCTTGTATATTATTGTAATAGAGCTCTGCTCTGCTAGAGATTTCCCCCTCGAAGAGGCAAGTGAACATTTCTCTCATTAATCAAAGTGCTCTTTATGGTGTTATTCTGGTATTATTGTGGTATTGTTCCGGTTATATCATTGTTTCTCTTCCATTTCTAGCTAATTATTTATGTTCTGCATACTATTTTATATCTGGAATACTACAGGTCTTCCACTATGCATCGTTCTTGCCTTCTGTAGAATTTCCCGGATCCGTTCTTGATCCATCATATGGGATATTTCTCTTTACTGCACTCTCTTCTATCCATTTCCCCCTCAATATCAGACCTTCCTCAATGTTTCCCCTAACTCCCCCATGCATGCAGGGTAGTTTAGTTGTCTTATTCCATGGTTAATATCCCTTTATCATACAATAATCTCTTGATTTAAGTGTACAATGACCTGATGTAACTTCCCCTTGGACCCTTAAGAAAGTCTTTCCCTACAACACTATAAGACTTCAATGCATCTACTGCAAACTTAGTGATACCCCCCACTACAATGTTGTCTAGCTAGAAACCTACTACATGCATGAATTTGTTATTCACCCTCTTCTACTGTGCGATACTCTCTTATGTCCACTCCACTGATCTAACTCTATTTTTTGGATGGGTATCTTTCAACCGTGCTATCCACTATTGAAATAGCTTGGGAAAATCACTAAATAAAATCTCATGTATTTCATTGAATACGTATCTCTTCGGGTATTGTCTTGGCTTAAACCTAGGTATTTTGTTATCTTTGTGGGAAAAATCTAGTTCCTGAACTGTCAACCATCTTTCAATCTCTCTTTTGTGGGGTTCCAACCTAAAATCATTCCCTTTATTAAACCCTCATGATATACTACATGATACATCCCTCCCGATCTAATATTCTGAGTTCCAATAGGAAACAAAACCATTCTTGGATTTATGGGCTGACCCAAGTTCTAACTACACGATTACTAACTTCCCTTTGACCATCGGCCCTTACAGATACCAGAAGGAAACACAATGCACATAGTGCACTGTGTCGTCTCACCCGAGATGGCTTCAATGGGTGGTCGCAGGAATCATGTTTCTTCAACCATGGGATGGGATGTTCTTCTCTCTCAGGGGCATTAGATCTACTCAACTGTTATCCCTCAAATACTCATTTCTTATGCTAACCCTATCCGGATCTTAGCTCTGACCAGTGACACAATTATTCCAACAAAAATTCATTAACCACTATAACATCATATACCCAATGACATATATTCATTTAATGCAACATAAGATTTAGATCTAAATACTAACTATGAAATTTGTCCATTTATTGCTATTCTATAGATTTCACCAGTTTATCCTTAGTGAACAATATTATTTATTTCATCATTTTAACATGTCCATCATAAAACTCATTAAAGAAAATATAATCACATGTACTGCAAACATTCACACATAACCCAGATATACCATGGTTCACCCCTTCCTGGGGCTATGTCCACAAAGATGAGTCGCTTCATCTCTTTATTAATCTTCATGCAAAATCCAGTGTCACACACTATACAATTCTTCCTCCATTACAATCAATCTCCATAGATCGTGATAATATTCACAAAACTTAGAACTACCAACCAACCAACCTATCAACCATCCAACCAACCAACCAACCTATCAACCAACCAACCAACCAACCAACCTCCACAGTCCTAATACAATCTACTTATACCAAAAGTGGGACAAATCCCTTACAAAAACCCTAACCCTAAGTGGATTAGGTTTGTCCACATTCCAACTGAGTCAATCTTGGTTGGTTCACAATCCAACCGTTCTCCAAGTTGGCACTTGTCCAATTTCCAATTGCTCCACAACAGTTTGTCCACTTTGTAACTTCTTTTCCTCGGCGTTTCTTTTCCTCTGTTTCCGGCACTACTTTTCCTCTATTTTCAACGCACTCCCCATTTTCTGAATATGCCTTATATTTTCCGATTTCTGACTTGATTCCTTCAAAACTTCCTTGATTTTCTCCCAAAATTGGCATGCACCAACACTATCACCAACTTAGATCCATCTTAATTCCAAATCTATCATGTGTCCAAAGAAATCAAGTCCATATTGAGTAGCAAAGGAATTACACATCTTCCTCTCGACTACTTAAGAAAATGTTGGATCATGATATATGTGTGTGTCCATTGAAATATTTTATTTATGGTTGATATTGATTTTTTTTGTTATTAATATTTTTTTAAATAACACATGTCAACTCCATGTAGAGCACGAAAGGAACTACACACATCCCTTAGGTAGTTTACAAATTATATTCATCTAAAAATGTTCTTGACTCCACATATTGGTGTCTTCTTCTATTCCTCGTAACGTTTCTGGATTATTTTGGTGTTTATCTGCTAGTTAAACCATTATGATCTCTTATCCTCTATCTCAGATTTCAATCGTTCTCTTGTTGGTTAGATTTCGTTGTTTGTAGTGTGAGATATGATTGCTTCAATACTGCATAGCTCGTTCTTCAACTAAATTCAAGCCTCTTCTGTGTTTTGTATTTTTGGAGCATTTTCACTTTCAATCTGCCAACATTTTCTATGTCATATCGTTCTTATCTTTTCCATATTTCTAGAGAGCCATCCTAGGCCTGATTTCATTGTCCGTAGCCCCGGATATGGCTGTCTAAAGTCCACATGACCATTTTCCCCCAAATCTATGGTATGTTGCTTTCTGATTTTTCTGATGTCCTATGTCACTTTTCTAGCATGAAGACCTATTCCACTGCATTCCTCTATTTGATACCTTTCCAACGAGGTGTTAGGGGCCCAATTCAGACACATGTGACCCAAGTTATGTCCATTTAAAGAACGTTGTTCAACAGTCATTGATTATGCTTGTGGGTGAATCTGGATTATTGATCCTTAACCTACAAACAAAAATCTCACATGCATAAGATAATAATATGCTTTAGTGGTTTAAATGGTTTTGGCTTATAAAGCTAATTTAAAATAATAACTTGGACAAGCATGGGACCTGTGGCTTTTAGTATAATTTTAGTTATTTTTTTAAATTAGGAAAATAAATAAAATAAAATTAACCTAGGTTAAAAAATCTAATTAACACAAAAAGGTGAGAGAAATAAAAAACAAAAAAGGTTAAGTTAGAATTAAATTAAAAGAGGTAAAATAAGATGGGTATGTACAAGTTAGGGTTTATGAGAAACAAAGAAAAAGGAAATTAAAACTACAATGAAAAAATAAAATAAATATATATAAAAAAGAGAATTCAATTTGTTTTTGTTTTTCTTTTTACGTTTATATATGAAAAAAAAAGATGTACATGTTAAACTATATGTCTTGGTCAAAACACACTAGGTAACAAATGGTTTGTCTATTTACCATAAATGATTTATCCACGTAAAATGTATTTACCCCATGTAAAATAAATATCTAATGTGAATTAGTTTTCCCCTAAGTAAAAATAAATACCTAAAGTAATTATAGGGGAAAACCATGGGCAATACCATGTGAAAAATGAACATAAATAATTACAATAAATAAAAAAAATTAAAATTAAAATAAAATAAAATAAAATAAAAATATATACAAAAAATATGTACAAAGATAAAAATAAAATTACAATTTAGGAAATTAAGCCAAATTACACAAATCAATGTTCCATGCTCCTCATGGCTCCACCGATCAGGATTCTACACCTAGGGGTTGGAATTAGGAATAAGGAATATAAGGCAGGGTTTAAGAAATCGGGTGTCATGGAGAGGAGCTAGGCCATATAGCGATGAAGAATACTGCGATTCGGTTGCGATGAAGGGGAATAATATGACACTTCATGTGTCATTTTAACATCACAAGTAGCGACAAGTGGAAAAAGGAGATTGACTCCAACCAAGCGCGTGACATAGGTCAATCCAATCAAGATGCGCGTCTCAGAGGGAAGGCCTACTTAAATCGCGAGGAGAAATAATACAACCAGGTCAAGGAAAAGGTCCTTACACCAAACCACTATACATGATACAAATGTGACATATAGAAAACAAGCACTAGGCGAAGATACAACAAGGAATTACAACCAAGAAGTTGAATGGTCTTTGGGCCTAGGTTTTGGTGAGTGGTAAGACCGAAAAAGGACCCAGTATAAATCAATATGAAGAGGTTCATTGACGGGCTTGCGAGAAAAGTGGGTACGACATCCTTAGGGGCTCCAGACCTCGAGACAAATGCAAGCCAATGTAATTTGTTTCCCAATAAGGATAAGCCTGGAAAGAATCATGGTCATGGTCATGGATAAGGATCAATGAATCCCCCCACATGTATCTCAAGGCTGGAGCAGTCACGTGAATGAAGTGGCCCTACAAATTTGCAAACCTACTCCTGCAAATCAAAAGAATGAGATCAGTCATACGATTAAAATGAGACTTGTCAATACACCATAAACCTCATATTCCCTTCCTTACAGTAAACTTATAGATAAGTGTTATGTTCTTCAACAACATTCATGGGTGGCTATATATAAGTGTCTTGATACTGCATGTGCCAAGTCTCAACTTGAAAGAAGGATTAGTCATTATGCGATTCAAACTTAGAGTTCGAAACAGAGGATTAAGATCCACTTGCGAAAGTATAAAAGTGGAAGACATTAAGAATAACATGTCAGTAAGAGGATGCAAACTTTGAATTGGCCAGTCATAAGTAATCAACAACAAACTCATTCAAGAAAACCATTAAATAAAACCTTAAACTTTGCAACCTCATAGGATCGCCAAGCGCTTTGGAATCTACAAAAGGTTGGAAGATAACATGTTAGTCTATCATACAAATGTCAACAAAACATTTGTATGATAGACTAACATGATCAAACAACATCATGAAGAAATTTGGAATCATAAGACCAACATGGATAATCCATTAAAGACAATCATCAGTCAAGGTCAAACCCCCCAACTTGCTCAAGGTAGACAAAGAGTGTCATTAGGCTCAAGCAGTAGAGGATTAGGCATTAGGGATGAAAATTTTAGNGGGGGGGGGATTTCCTTTTTCTTGTAAAAGCTAAAGTAAAGGGGGGTTGTTGTGGCCTCAACACATCCTAGAGGGAAATTTTAGCTCTTCTAACCTATTCCAAAGGTTAGTCCCAAGCGCAATGTCAAAATATTTCCTAAACAACAAAGGAGATTGGTTTTATTGTTGTGACACTCCTTTACAATGATCTTAAGTGTGACAAGTTGGTCCACGGTTGAATGATAACCTCTAAAACCGGCCAGGCCTTTAGCTCTTTTTTGGTGGCTTTCTAGCCATATGCTTATTTTCTTTTCCAAAATACTTCCATATAGCTTAGATAAAATGAGACTAATAATAATGATCCTATAATTAGAGGGATTGCTTATATCCCCACTTTTAAAAATAAGTACAATGAGGCTTTGATTCCAAGGGTTTAGGGAAGCCCTACTTGACTGCTAAATTGAAGATCTTGTGTATGTGAGGGATCAACATAGGTCCTCCAATTTTTAATATTTGAGCTTTGTATCCTTCGATGTCCTTACTTTGTTATAAAATTATTTTACTTAATGGGGACATTGAGATATTTTATCTATGGCTAACATTAAAATGTTTTTTCGTTATAAACATATTTTTTAAATACCACATGCCAACCCTATGTTTAACACAAAAGGAATTACACATATACCTCATACTCTATTGTAAAAAAATGTCTTTCAAAATAACAAGACCTCCATATGCAATTGCAGATTTCCAAATGCCTTTATGTCTTGGTCCATTAACTTGTTTCCTTACATCAAAAGAATACAAACTCTTAACCAAATAAAAGTAATTTTAAATCATTAAATTTAATTTTATATAAATATAATGTTGATTATAATATTTAAAAAAATGAAATATTGCATATAGTTATAAATATTATGGTTTTGTTTAATAAATCTAATTTGCATCATTTTACATATATTAAAACCTAATAAATATTAAAACTCTTAAATTATTATTGTTTTTTATATCATTAAAAAATAAATAAATAAATCACAAATATATATTATTAATATTAAATTATTATTATTTTTTACATCATTAAAAAATAAAAAAAAGTCACAAATATATATCAATAATATTAAATAGGTTAACCATTAAAACATACACTAAACACTTTATTGAAAAAGGAAAAATCATCTATAATCTTTAAATTCATATTAAAACATACACTTAACACTTTATTGAAAAAGGAAAAATCATTTATAATCTTTAAATTCATCTTTTCTATTTATCATCTATAATCAGATCTTCTTTTGCTGTGAATCTTGACTAAAAGCCTAGCAAGATCTTCTGCGAATCTTAAGTAAAAGTTTAACAATCTGGTTGATAAATATGTGGAGCTCACCTTCCGACGTGATAATCACACAAAGTACGCAGGTAGTTGGCGATTCAAGCATTTCGTTCTGCGGGTTGGAGGAGGAATTTGATTTTTCAAGTGGAATCGACTCCGGATCTTCAATGACATAAATCACATGCACTTTTACCGGCGAAAGTATCGTGCCAACGAGGGCTTCAATTTTCGAGTCTCTCAGGGAGCCTGACTATAGTATTTCTGAGTCTCTCGGGGAACCACTTGGCTAGCGAAGAGCCCTTGTACATAAAATCCATGGTGATCGACGAACTTCAGAAGATCGACAGATGTTGGAAACAAAAAAGAAATCCACTCTTCCTGAAAATGAAAAACTGATTGCAGCCGAGCTGAAATTCTCATCCATCTGCAATCGAGCTGTATATTTTTATGTATATTGAGATCGAGTTCATACTGTTGAAAATTGATCTGAAGGCGAGGCGTTTTATGAAGAAGATGATTCTGAGACTAAGTTCTACTGCTGAGATCGAGTGCGACTGCTAAGACTGTGGGTCCAGGAGATATCGAGTGTTGAGACTGCGAGTGCGACTACTGAGACTATGGGTTCAAGAGACTGTGAGTGGAGGCTGCGAGTGCGACTGCTGGGACTATGGGTCCAGGAGACTGTGAGTGGAGGTTGCGAGTGCACCCGCGGAGGTGTGTGAGGTGGAGGAGGTGAAGGGCCCCAAAATCTGGTGCACAGTGACCAAGAGGCTGTATAAACAAACTCTACTGGGAAGGTTTTGTCTAAATCAGTTAAGTCTCAGCAACAACAAACATAACACATTACAACCAAACTGTTTGACAAAAAGCCTAAACCAATCAGCAGGCCAACAAGGGAATTTTAGTGAATTGTTTGACAAAAACACTAACAGAGGACAGGGACAGTGGGCTAACAAAGGACAGGGACAGTGGGTCAACAGAGGTCAGGGACAGTGGGCAGAGAAACAAGTTTTAAGTGGTCAGACCAACAGATATTGAAGGGTTAAGCATAAAACAAAGGGTTAGTTTTGGGCAGATATTTTGATTTCCCTTAATATCATCATGACAATGGAACAAGAAAATTTAGAACCCGTGGAAACAAATGATATAGGGAAAGTGAAAATTGCCTCATTAGCGAAAACTGGGAAGTGGGTTTGGGTTAATGTTAAACAATATCGGGGCATTTTAAAACGGATACTAGCTTGTCTAAAATGGGAGCAGACAAGGAAAAAAAGGTCTCAAAGGGAAAGTACTTGGGTCCTTCGCAAGAAACAACATTCAAACAAGTCCTTTTTGCAAGCATGTGGAAACAAGCCCAAAGGAAAAGAAAAATTCATTGATGATTATGCCTTATATAGTCCCACATCCACACCTCTCAATTGGTCATCTGATCTTTATGTGAAAGAACTGTTAAAGGTAAAAGAGAGGTTGGAAGTAGTAGAAGCTAAATAGATGGAAAGAGATTGCACAATCCATATAATAACAACTGAAAAACCGAGCTTTAGCAGAAAGTAACAAAGTTCTGAAGGAGCAAGTGTCATTGCTACAGGAAACTCTCCGAATAGAGAAAAAAGAATGGAAACGCATGAAAGCGGAAGTGCAAAACATGAAGAAATTTGAAGTGGAGAATACAGAGGTGATGAATGCGAAACCATTCCAGGACAAGGGGAAATTAGTTGCCCAAATAGACAACAATGAAGAGACATCAAGAAAAGAGAGGAAATGAGATTCCGCAAAACTCTCCAAAACCTGGGTTCAGGTTATTAGCAATTCTTCTAAGAGGGGAGGAGAAACAAACATTCAGGTTGACAACATGCAAGATAGAGAGAGCAAGGAAAGACAGGATAGAGCAACAAGCATAATTATTAAGGGGGTGAAATATTATGGAAAAAATGAATGTACTCTTGACCTTGCAAGAGACTTCTTGAAAGACAAGCTC
>SNQJ01S0005365.1:6308-21684 GCA_010110895.2 Picea sitchensis | reverse complement strand
AAAACTTTTGTTATGGATAAGTTCCACAAACATACTTGGGAGAAAGAGCTAGGGAGAAAGAAGAAGTACTACATTGAAGAGTTTAACCCCACTCATAACCATCAGCAAAAGGCGTACATAGGGGCCAATATTTCTTGGAGATCGAAAATTCTTATTGCTCAATTAAGGACTAATTCTCATCAACTCCATTGTGAAACAAGGTGCTGGAAAAGGACAAAAGAAAGGTGGGAGGAAAGAGTATGTATTTTGTTCTCTTCCGGAAAAGTGGAAACATAAAAACATTTCATTTTGGAATGTGAGGCCTTCAAAGACAACAGGGAAAACTATGCAGGTATTCTAGTAGCTAGTTCTTGGGATAATCTATTCAGGGAAGAGTTTGTCGAGAAGATGGGAGCAGTTATTGTAAAACTTCACAGGAAAAGGGTCGAATACAAAAGCCAGATGGAAAAGCAATCTGTCCCATAGGCTATTTTTAGCCTCATGGATGTTAAAAATACTTTATTTCTTTCATTTTCTCTAATGTTTTCTTCTTTCCGCGATGATATACAACATTCAGTTGTTTTGGAGGTTTGACGTGTCATTAAAAAAAAACGACAATAATAAGAGAAGGTAAAGAAAAGCGTTGCAAGACATGACATTGAAACTACGTACCAACTTATGGGAGGCAATGTTCTTAACGTCCATGCACTTCCTCTACTCAGTCCTTGCAAAATGTTATCCATCTACCACAACTTCCCAACGTACCTTATGAGTTATCTTAACGTCCTTCCACTCGTTGCAAAACGTTAGAAGTTCCCAAATATTTAAATTAAATTAAATGATTTAAAATGAGTAATAACAATAATAAATAACTATTACTAAAAACAAATCATACTTATAATATAATAATAATAATAACCAAGATATATAACAATAAAAATAGTTGCAATCTTATATTAAAACAAACAAACTGTAATATAGGAATTCAACAAAGTTGACCCCTATCTTCTACTGTTTTTGGCATATACATTGACAAGTTAGAATGGAGTTGCAATATATCTAGAGAATCCTGGAGAAACATAGAGAAGATCTAAAAGAATTTTATAACTTACAATCTCAAAATTAAAGACAATACACCCTATCCTATCTTCCTCATAGAAGGGAGCCTTTTATCCCATTGATAGCATGGCTATGATTAGGTACTTAATATACAAGACCCCATTGAGAGCATGACTATGATTAGGTACTTAATGTACAAGAACAAGATAAACAACATGGACAACAAGAAGGTCACAAAAATTGTTCCAAACTCTAGCCAAAACCACTAACATATCAAGTGGGGATGTCATAAAGATGCCAAGTCTTGGATAAATCACTAGAGAATAAAGGAAGAAATTATTAAGGAGAATATGTGGTGTAATAATGAATTAAAGGAAAAAATAAAATCAATATACTATAAGGAGGTAGTCAACCCTAACCTAGAAGATCAAAAGTATCTCTTTGCTTTGACTAGTATAAAGAAGAAAATCAACATTGCTAAAATAAGAACAAACTCTAATGAGTTGCATAGTGAAACTAGGCATTGGACAATTCCCAAAACACCATGGGATGAAATAATCTGTTATATTTGTGACACTAAGATGCTTGAATATGAAAAGCTCTTTCTCTTGGAGTTCCCTGTGCATACCCAAATTATATCACAATTTCAAAATATTTAATGCAATACCAACTTCCTAACCTGTTAAGTGATCAAAAATATCGTGTGGAATACTTCTCTTAATGCTTTTTCAGCACAAAAATAATATTCTAAGGAAACCCAAGTAATATATTAACTTTATTAAGGTCCAATAGACCGATTCCAGTCTTAATGGACGTTAATCATCATCAATAACATTGTAAGTATTTACATTTTATTTAGGTATATAATTAAACATTTTTATGACTAAAATTAAAATTCAAACATATACTTCTAGTTGGGAATGACCATTGGTCCTCTACTCTATGCATTTTAATCAAAATTTTCTTCTTGTGGAGAGGAATGGTTGGGACTCTAGAGGGGATTTCACTTTCCTTTAGTCGGGTTTCTTTTAATAAATTATAAAGGATGAGGATATCTTAAACACATCAAATTATTTAGAAAAAATGTTGTGAATTTTTAACATTATAATTAGTCATTTAAAAAATGGTGAGGGGGAGGAAACAACTTGGAAGATATGTGATTTGTTACTGAGAAGGTAAGTGCCTAGCAATTCTTGCTTCCATCTATCAATGCATTTGGAACCCTAGGTTAAATAACAATGTTGGATTGGAAATGTCGTTGTTTTGAATAGGGGGTGTGGTGGGCCAAAGAATTGAAACAAGAATGTTGAACTCCTTAGCTTAACTTTAAATTGTCAACATATGAACATGCTACTTTGATGAGGTGCTTTACACATATGTCTAAAGTACACCAGGACAACCATCTACTAGAAAGGAAACATGCTAATTTTAGGAATGATGGAACTATTCTAAAAACAAGAAGGGATGCCTAATCACAACCTCTTTACCTCTATTTCCTTACCTCCCCACTACTGATGGATATGCACTATGTCTACCTCAAGTCAAGGGCACCAAGAGTAGGGGGTGTGGAGAGTGTTTTCCACTTTGTTAGAGAGGAAGATGGAAACAGTCATAAGGGTACCCAATTAGCCAATGGTGTCAAGGAAGGATCACCTCATAGTCATAGGATGAGATGTGATATTGAGCATGGGAGGAGAAGGATAAAATGTAAATATCATAAATCAAGTGAAAGCTAGAAATCACATGCTATAAATTGATTATGTTGCTAGAAAAGACAAAATTGAAATGGATGCAAACTAAAGTTAAAATACCCTACTAATGAAATGACATAAATTAACTAGCTATACTTGAATTGACACGATGTAAAAGACACGGGGGCTTCACCTTATTGACCAATATCTTATCACATTCATTCATAAATGGGGTTTTTAAATTGTGAAAAACAATGGCAATATATTGTAGGTATTTGGGGTTGGGGCAAGGGTATGCAAGGTATCAAGGGGTTTATAGGTGTTGGGGGGTATAACAAGGGGTATCTAGTAAAAATAGGGTTTTTTTTTGCTAGAAATATGTAGTGGGAGGGAGGTTACACGAAATGATTTTGGGGGGTATTTATCAATATCCATTGAAATTAGGGGTATTCTTTAATATCCCATAAATGGACGTATTATATCAGAGGTTCATTGAGAGAAGACCCTACAATAAAGCTGAAATGAAATAATTGCAAAATGAAGTTTAAAAAATCTTCTAACAAATGACATAAAGCATCTAACCCTACTTGAAATGACATACTGGAAAACTATTGCAAGAAACTAAGAATACTTGCAAGAAATGGTACATAACAACAAATAGTGATAAGATTAACTAAAGAAAACTACAAAATTGAAATATAATAGCATAAAAAGGTCCCTTATACAAACTTGAGTGGGCCCTACTCAAGGCTTATATAGGGAACCTAGAGAAAACACTAAGAGCAAGAAATATGAAAACACATTTTCTGCATTAAGAGAATAATTCATAACAACGATTTTTCCTTGACAAGTTCAAATGTACTAGCTAAAAATAGACTTTTCGATACTAAGAATAACAATAATAAAATAAGGCTAACCCCTAACTACTAGATATACAAAAATAACTAATCAATTAGCTCTTCAATCAATCCTTAATTGAAGGGATCTTGTCTTGAGGATCCATGTAATCAGTGATCATTGTTTCAAGGATCAAATCCCCTCCTAAACTGATCTTCCTCAATTAGAGATTCGAATTGAGATAGTTCTTGATTGGTCATCTTAAGCCATTGGAGACTTGACATGCTTTGGAGATTGAAGAGGGGACATAATCCCCCTTTGATCTCAGGTGTAGGTTGGTGAAGACATCCCTTGGAATTTGATCGACTTGAGCAATGGGTTAGAGCACATTTATAAATACATAAATTTATAAAAATCACAACTAGACTAAGATATATCACGCAAATCAATCATTCAATCATCTCATAATAACCAAACGCATTAATCCCAAGATATTTGTATTGGTCATATTTAAAACAAGTCTTTTAGTGTACAAGGAAGATCAAATCATCCCCATAATGAGACTCAACATACATTAATTAGGAGGCCCATCATCACCCCTACCTGAAGATCTTGCACATCCTCATGCAATCCAAAAAAATTTCCTATAGATTTTTCTACCCCTTCTTGATCTGCCTCATTCCTACCACTCTTTACATACTTGCCTAAGATTATATGCCACAAATTTGGAAATGGCACCCTTTCCATGATAAATTGCATCTTTTTCTACATTCTTCCATTCCTCCTTTTCTTCATCTAATTCTTTTGCAAGTGTAGGATGCAATAGGAGAGGGGGGTTGAACCTAAACCCAATCCATTTGAGCTTGATTCTCCTCAAGGAATATTTACATAGTTGGACCTTAAACAAGGCAACTTGCAAGTTGTGAGGGGAATGAGGCTCAAACCTTTGAAGGTCATGGGGAAATCCATTTCATCTGGTTTGGCATGCTAAGAATGCCCCATTCCCTAGAGAGTTTGAAGGTGTCCTCAATGATCCAAAAATCCTTAGATACCAAATAAATCTTTAAAAACACATATTAGCATCTAACCTGATTCATAAATATTTCTTTATCGTATTGAGGTGATTTGCAGAAAAAATGTCAATGTGCTTATTATCCAAAACCTTAGAAAATGATGAATAACTTGAATAATAATGAGATAACACAACATAAAAGAAATCAAAATACAATATTTGATGATGAAGTTCACTTTTCCTAGGCTACATCTCTGAGTCCCATTTCAAACAGTGAGACCGCTTATCATAATCTCAAATGTCAAAAATTACAATACAAAATGGACTTACAAAGACAATTTGAAGTCACTCTTTAATTCATCTACTCAAACTCATCAATAGAGTTTACCATTGAATTCCTCTCGAAATTATGAGAAAAATGAGTATAATATTGACCATATTCGGAACTGGCTCAATTTCTCCATCTTTACACGCCAAATGATGCACTATGGCAGTCATAAATGGAAATATGGACTAATACTTCCATAGAAAACATATTAGCAAAACAACAACATTGCCAACGTGCTCCTATCGAGAAAACATGAAAAATGAGTATAAACATGCCTATGTTTGGAAATGGTACTCCATGGCATGCAAATCTAGATAACACTAAAACCTAAGCTTCTCTAACATGCGCTTCAATACACTCTGTACTTTACCTTATCGTACTCTATCACCTTGGGATTTGTTTCCATATTAAATAAGACATATACCCACTCGTGGTATGAATCTCATGCCAACCCACAACATCAACTTAATTATAAGTCTGTTGGTATCCCAGAATAGGTGGCACCTTTGGCACATTGGTTAAGGTGGTTATACATAGAGAAGGAGGTCACGGGTTCGAACTTGCAGACTTCTCCCCAACTTACATTTTTCGATAACCATATTTAATACATTGGATACGGTTTGTTACATAGTTGGTTATCCATTAGGGTATGATTACATTACATTACCATAAGGTCGGGGGCTAGGCCCTCGGCCTTATTCCCACCAATTGAAACTTGACCCAAATTCAAATATGATTTCTACCATATGACTATTAAGTCATACATTGTGGTCTATTTGTAAGTCATGGAAATTATAGGCATGAGGTCAGGCATTCGACTCCAAATGACCCATACAATTTTGATAAACCATAACCATAAGAGGCCAATGGGAGACTTCCATGTGGCAGCGTCTCGATTTTCCACCTGTGCAAACCATGCCATGTGTCGAGACTTGATTTGTCCACTTGTGTTATACGATTTCCTTGTCACCTGCCCAATCAGTTGTATGATGTGCCATGCGATGCTCTATGGTGTTGCCACATCATCATCGTAAGATTTGTATGGTCGTGCCACATGTCACCCTTCCAATGGTGCCACGTGTCACCTTTGACTTTGACTTTTGAACATGTTGGACAAAAAATTGACTAACTATATCTTTTGTATACGAATTCCATTTGAGGCAATTTTTTCACTGTTGGAAAGCTATCACCGGGCTCTATGCAATGAAATCCTTTTCGAGAGAATTTGAGATGATAATTGTTTTTAGTATTTCTAGTTCCTCCTTGACCTCTGTGAGCATTCCATATCCTCCTGGATCACACCTTTCCACTGAAGAACTTATGTTCCTCCAAAAGTATGAATATTTCAACAACTTAGTGATGATAACTCTTCTTCTCTCTTCCACCTTACTGAAATGTTCTTATTCAGTAACTTAGTAATGATAAAGCTTCTTTCACTCTTCCACTTTGTTGAATATTCTAGGACTAATCTTGGACGTGATCATTTTGGATTGCTTTTTGATCTTGTTCAATGTATTTTTGTCTGTTTCTATGGAATATGGCTCTAACTCTGGCTCTTGGCTACCAACATTAGTTACATCTAGTTCTCATTCTGGCTCATTGATTACTTCATAACAAAAGTTTGCTCATTGATTCTCTACATTATCCAAATATGAATCCTATACTGAACATCCACTCCCATCTCCTTCTTTGTTGAAGACAGTCAATCTCAGAAATAATGAAACCAAGTCGAATGTTGATCTATGTCTTGCCCATTTGGACTCATTGTTCCTGTACTGCTAATGTACTTGTAGGAGTCTCTGAATGAATTCTCCATCCATTTCCTCTCTCTTGACCTGAAAGAAACTCTAAACATGTCTTCCACAAGCATATGTATTGTTTGACTTGCTTATGATCAACGTATAAATCTACATGAACATGACATAAAATCCTGGAGATGCTTATAACATACATATTTACAAGTAAAATTATCTCTTATCTCTATAAGGAGACTATTTCTTTACCGACTCTAGGAAGATTTGCATAACTTTGATGCTCTTCCCACTTCCGAGATACATGCTCCAACTACCTACATCCTTTTGTTCCTTCGCCTTCGATACTTCAGAATAAGAATGTTAACTTAGACAATTTGATCCATATGCAGTCCTTTAACTGACAATGAAACAATTACTATTGTCGAAAGGCTTAGAAATCCCTAAAAAATCCCTCTCACTCTTATAATTTTTCAAAAAATGAATATATAGAAATACCTACAAGACTTCTCTCACTCTTGAATAAAGTGGCTATATAGAAACCTTTACAAGATTCCTCTCACTTTCCAAGAGCATAACTTTTGCCTATAAACTCCCTTTGATGAAAAATAGCCACTACTGGAAATTTATCGACATAGAATATAATCAAGATCAATCTTGAGGCTCTAGATCATCCACATCCGAGACCCCAAAATTCCATTGTTTATTGTTTTGGTCTTTCGATGTGATTTTTAGAGCAACCTAAATCTGCCTTTCTATCTCCCAAATTAAATATTTGGAATTCTAGAATATCAACAAAATAAAAAAATGTTTAAATTGTTTTGTTCACATGAGAGAAAATAAATTTTATGAGTAAAAATGGAGCATGTACCAAGGGAAATAATTTTTAGATATCTAGGACAACATTCACTCTTCCCGTATTTAAAATAAATTAAAAAAATGTAATAAAAAACACAATTCATTGCATGTTTCACCATATGTGGAATATATTTATATTAAATTTGTATACATTTATGGGATGCCTTCAAAAGTATAAAGATGAAAACATTTATGGGATGACTTCTTGTTTGGAAAAATATTGTTGTCGTAGAGTGCGGATTTGGTGGATAAGTATATCTACATGACAGAATAAAGTTATTCATCATTAATGATGATGAATAACTTTATTCTGTTGTGTATATGAGGTTCCTGGACTGTTATGATTAGGGTTTGGGATGTGGTAGGTTACTCGACCCCTACAGGGGTTGATAGTTGGATATCTGGACCGGGACTCTGGGGATCTGAGCCCTGGAGTAGTCAAGGACCTATGAGGATGAGGAGAGTGGAGAATAAGGGTTAGGTTAGGCTTTGGTGCGTGTGTTTTAATTATTGGATGAGATGGAGACTAACGTGGGAGATCAATTGTTGGATTCTTCGAAGGAGCAATGATGGAGCCATAAAGGACTGCACAAATAAGATGTGGAGTACAGGGAAGAGTTATCGAGGCATAAATAGTCTTTAAGGCAGACCGATGAGAACTTAGGGGTAGTGGGTGCAGAGTGGAGCAGAAGTACAACATTGGAGACACATGGCGATAACTTAGTCGAGCCGACAAGGAGTAGCCATTGAAGCATTAAATGCCTTGTTTTCTAGGGAAACGATTTTTTGGGGGAAGTCCAAGGCCGAAAAGGTGATTGACCCTTTCCTGGCTACATGGTCTGTAGAGGGATTGAGCCCGGTGTGTGATTTGGATGGGGAAAAGTTCAAAAACCTTGGTTTGTTAGTGGGGGAGATGAGAGACAAAGGTAAGATTCAAGATAAAGGAGGTGGAGGGTATACTCGACAGGCGACGAGGATAAGTGAAGACTTAGCTCAGTCGGGTGTAGAGGTGTTTCAATTAGCCGGCGGGGTGCAGACTGCTTATGATAATGTAGACAAAGGACTCGACTTTGGATTTCTCAGAAAACGCATCAAAAATAGGGTTGCTTCGGGGAAGCTTCGAAATTCATTTACTCCTGAGGGGGTGTTGAATAACTGTGTTCAGGAAAGTAGTTGTAGCGTTGTTACTTCACATTAAGTACAGGGGGGCGGTGGAAGTTTATTATAGAAGGAAGGGGGAAGTGGAAGTGCAAAGAAGTCAGAAGTAGGGGTGAACACAGGTGTGAGTCGTCCTAGTGGATTACACAGTTGTGAGCATTTTAAACTAGATACATGTGCAAAGGTGTGGAAGCCGCAAAAACTCAAGACGACGGTGACTCTAGGAAGGGATATCGATATGGATGCATTGAGAATCTTTATTAGTCGCAGATTGGTGGGTAAATTCAGTTATTAGGCCCTGTGGGCAAAGGATATCCTCGATTGAGTTGAAATTAATTGGGGGACGATGTTAGGATATGTGCCAGAGACCTATATCTTGCTGAAGGGATGGTTTTGTTTCATATTTAGGACCTTGGAAGATGTGGAGATGGTGCTCCAGAGGTTTTGGGTAGTAAACAGAGGAAGTCTAATGATGAAATGATGGCACCTGGTGTTTAATCCAGAAAAAGAAATCTTCAGACTTCATCACATGTGGGTTCTCTTACTAGGGTGCCATCTTGCTTTGTGGAGTGTAGAAGTATTTAAACTTATTGAGAATGCTATCGGTAAGTTTATACATGTGGATCTAAAATAGATGGAGGGCATTGATCGATGAATGGGAAAGTTGTTGGTTGAAATGGACACATTCAAAGGTCTGCTCAAGGAGATAGATATCATTTGGCAGGGACAAAAGATCTGTCAAAGGCGGGACTATGCCGGTGTGCCATTCAGACGCTCGGGATGTAAAGCAATGGGTCATTTGCGTTACCAATGCGCAGATGCAAGGGTTTATATGAAATCATCTACGACTAGGTCTTCGAGGAGGACAATCAGGGACTTTCTTTTTGAGGCAGAAGCTCAGAGCGAATGGATTGAACATCAAGCTGTGGAAAGCGATGGAAACGATGGTAAGTCTCCTCCATGCCTTCCTTTTCATTCTGCTGCCATGAAAAATTTAATACTGCATGAGGAGGAGGGGTTAGTGTTAGTTCCCCAGGGAGGGGAGATTTATTCATTGGGTGGGATGGGAGTGAAGGCTTCACACATGATAGAGGTTTGTCCTGAGGGTATTACTCTAAGGGAGAATTTGGTTGTTGTGGGATGTAATGCTGAGGCGAAGAGGGATAAAAGTTCGATGGTGGATGTGGGCAAGGGAGAGGCGACTTTGTCTTCTGAATTGGTGTCGGAGTTAGGGAAAGGGAGGATCCCGATGCACTTATTATCGAGTCTGCTAATATTAAGTCAACCTCCTTGTGTGATTTGAACCGAGTCACTTTGATCTTTCGGGAGATGAGAGATTGCTCGGGATTTCTGGTAGACTTTTTTTCGATGTGGATTTTTCATCGCTGGAACGCGATCGACTCCCAACTGCTGGTAATTTGAAGGAGATCTCAATTGGTGCTAGTTGTAATGCTGAGGACGTGACGGCAAAATTCTCAGTGGTGGTTGCGGGATTAGGAGAGGTGGGTTTGCCTACAGTTTCAGTGGCATATAAAGGAATAGGGAGGTGTCCGAGATCCCTTACAACTAAGCTTGTTTTCAAAGACAAGTCAGGTACCTCGGGTGGAAAATTTATGAATATGCTTATGCACTTGGGAGTAGGGGGATCGCTTGGGGATATTGTAGGGTCAGAGGTGGACAATCCGACACTGGTACGCGATGGGATCCAAAGTCCGATTGAGGGTTCTAATCTTGATGAGGCCATGGGAAACGCTTGTGGTAAAGTTAGGTTGGGATTGGAAGGGAAGGGAGTGAGATTTTCAGATCTGGTCACTTTAGGACAGACTGTCAGTTTGGATCCAGAGACAACTGAGAGTTCACATGTGCCTAATGGACTGGATCTGGTTGGACAGTTGAAATTGGAAGAATCCCTTTTTAATTTTATACCTTCATACAGGGAGGTATTATCTCGAACTCAGTTACCAGTCTTTGCTAGTGGGGAGTTATTGCTCAACCTTGGCAAAAAATT
This sequence comes from Picea sitchensis, assembly GCA_010110895.2. Lineage (NCBI taxonomy): Eukaryota > Viridiplantae > Streptophyta > Pinopsida > Pinales > Pinaceae > Picea > Picea sitchensis. The sequence continues at coordinate 11,003 of SNQJ01S0005365.1, read as the reverse complement.
GGGGAAGGCGGAGGGGGGGCAAGGGACAGGGGCCTTGTGACTGGGGGTGTGGGGATGCTTTGATAAAAGGGGCAATTTTAGGTGGACTGGAAACAAATTTCTCTCCCATTAAAACTAGGAGTGCTAGGAAATTGGGAAAGGTGAAGGAACTACCGGTTATGCCTAATCTAGAGGTTGCTACTGGTCCAAGGGTGCTTAGAGCTTAGAAATCCCTGGCAAGAGTGAAAATATAATCGTAGCTTCTCTGAATGTGAGGGGAGTGGGGGGCTCCCTGAAGGTATTAACCCTCATTAGGTTCTTAGAGAAAAATAACCCGGATGTATTAATCATTCAGGAAACCATGGTAGGTGCAACAAAAGCAAGGGAAGTATTTTCCAAACTTCTTCCTAATTGGCATTTCTACGGAGTAGATTCTATTGGTCTATCAGGGGGTCTAATTTCATCTTAGAATCCCTGCAAGAATTCTTTTGAAGCATACCTAACGCCTGCAGGGATTCTGCTGGAGGGTGTCGTGAAAGACTCTAATGTAAAGGTGAAGATGATTAACTGTTATGGGTCGTATGCTGACAGAGTGGTGTATTGGGAAGAATTAAAAAGAAGTGGGATTTTTTATGAAGAAAATTTGATATTGGGGGGAGACCTTAATTTTACCATTTCTAGTAGGGAAGTTTGGGGTGTTGCAACAAGGGTGGATCCCTTACAACTCTTTTTTAGTCATTTGGTACAAACTTGTGGCTTAATGGATGTTGAGCCAGTAAAAATACTTCTGACATGGAGGAATAACAGGAAAGGTCAAGATTACATTGCAAAAAGGATGGATCGATTTTTGATATCTGAGAAGTTTGTCTCTTCAGGAATTAGATATCGATCCTAGACGTGTAATGACAAGATCTCAGATCACATGCCAATAATGTTACAACTGGATTTTGGGAATGATGCTACCCGCTACCCATTTAAATTTAATGCAATTTGGCTGGAGGATCAAGATTTTGTTAATATGGTAAGAATTATATGGGCGAATTTGTTGGGAGCAGAGATCCTGTCACCTATAGAATCATTGGTAAAAAAATTAAAAAGACTGAAGAGCATGGTGATTGTATGGGAAAAAAAGAGAAAAGTTGAAAACAAGAAAGAATTGTTACAGTTGGAATCGGAATTTGAAAAATTATATTCAGACTATTCTGGGGGGTTTGTTGAGGAAAAGGTTAGGGTATCGGTTTTGTATAAGGAGTAGAGGAAAAGGTCACTTTTAAAACAAGAGGAGGAAACTTGGAGACAAAAAAGTAGGATAAACTGGCTGGCTGCAAGTGATAGAAATACTAAATTTTTTCATGCTTATGCAAACTCAAGGAAACAAATTAATACCATATGGGATATCACAAAGGGAGATGGTACTACTCTCACAAATAGATCTGAGTTCCAAAAGGAAGTTCTTGACTACTTCGAGAATATGTTTAAAGCACAGGGAAACCTGACAAATACAGATCAACTTGCTATTTTAAGAAACTACCCGAGGATGTTCTCTGAGGAAGAAGTAAATAAATTAGCTGATCCAGTCTCCTTAGCTGAAATTTTAAAAACTTTAAAAGGTTTTAAATGCTCAAAAAGTCCTGGGCCGGATGGCTGGACAGTGGAGTTTTTTTTGGCTTTTTATGATCTGGTTGGAAATGAATTACTAGAGATTGTGGAAGAGTCGAGGAGGGTAGGGAAAGTGTCGGGAGATTTGAATGCTACATATATTGCTCTTATCCCTAAAAGTGACAAACTTGATTCTTTTGGAGGATTTATGCCAATAACTTTGTGTAATCTGGTATATAAGATCATTTCAAAAATAATTGCCAACAGATTAAAAACTTCCCAGTCCACTGGTATTTCAAAAGAACAATTTGGGTTTTTAGATGGTAGACAAATTACTGATGCAATTGGAGTAGTATAGGAAGTTCTACATAACATAAAAGTAAAGAATCTAAAAGCTCTAGTTCTAAAACTGGATTTAGTCAAAGCTTATGATAGGGTAGATTAGGGTTTCCTTAGACTTGTCCTTTTACATGTTGGAGTAAGTTTAGAAGCAACTGATTGGATCATAGGCTGTGTGACATCAACAAACTTTGTTGTACTGATCAATGGGAATCCTACCAGTTTTTTTAAATCTTCAAGGGGACTAAGGAAAGGCTGTCCCTTATCCCCATTACTTTTTCTCCTCGTTGTCGAAGGACTGAGCATAATTATATAGGAGAGGGTCCAGGAAAAGAAACTTGAGGGTGTTCCTGTGGCGAGAGGGTTAAATATTACACATTTAATGTTTGTTGATGATGTAATATTGTTTGGTTTCGGTTGCATTGCTGAATGGAAAGTATTCAAGGAGGTACTGGATTTATTTTGCAAGGCTACAGGGATGGAATTCAGTCCTCAAAAATCTAGTTTCTTAGAAGCAGGTTAAGATGAGGTAGAGATTAAATTGTTGAAGGAACTGTTCCCCTTTGAAGTTAAACCAGTAGATACAGGATTTAAGTATCTGGGTTTCTACATTAAACCAAATTGTTATACAAGAGTGGACTGGCTGTGGCTAGAGAAAAAATTTGAAAAGAGAATCCTGAGTTGGAATCACAGGTGGCTTACCCTGGGTGGTAGTGTCATTCTTGTAAAAGAAGTACTTGAAGGCATTTCGGTGTATTGGCTATCCTTGGCAAAGATTCCCAAATGCATAATAAACAATATTAGAAGGAGGGTGTTCAACTTTTTGTGGTCTGGTAAAAAATAAAAGGAAGGCATACATCTTTCAAACTGGAAAAAGATCGCAAAACCTAAAAAGGTTGGTGGTTGGGGAATCAAAAATATTTTTATTTTTGGACAAGCATTGACAACGAAAAGCCTATGGAGATGCCTTATGTTACCTAACCTTTGGCACGAGGTAATTATGAAAAAATATCTTAAAAGAAAAACTGTTGAGAAATGGTTTAGGGAGGGGAGGAAAAACTGGAATGGAATTTCAAATTTCTGGAGAGCACTTACCTCTTCGGTAAACATAATTTCTAATTGGTTGGTTTGGAAGCCTGGGAGTGGGAGAGATATCAGAATAGGGGCTAATCCTATGGTTGGATCCCACACTTTCTATAAATATATGAGAATCTTTTATTGATGTTAAAAGAACAAGGGATTATATATCTTGCTCATGCAGGGACACATGCACAAGAAGTTATTAACCTTTCAAGGTGGAAAAAAGATGAAATTTTAGGCCTGGAAGGAGCTCAAAAAGACGAATGGACAAACTATATAAAAGGGATGATAAGTGCTGGAATTGAATTAAATGACGAGAAAGACATGCTACTGTGGTCTTGGGATACCAAACAAGGTCAAGTAACAACCAAATTAGCATATGAAGTTCAAATGATGGAGGAAAGGGGAGTAGAGCCAAAATTCTGGTACTCTAAGATCTGGAAATGGCAACTACCACTGAAAATAAAATTGTTTTTTTGGTTATTGATGGAACAAAAAATACTTACCTAGGATAACTTGTTAAAAAGGGGCTTTCAGGGTCCTAGCATGTGTGTGCTCTGCAATGAAAGTGAAGAATCTGTGATACATCTTTTTGGGGATTGTAATTTCATAAAAAAATATCTGGCAGATTATTTCTAAGGAACTAAAACTGGCCAATAATTGGCAAGGAGGACTTTTTGAAAATAGTCTTCTTAACTGGTCAAAGAGGAAGGAAAATTGGAATGAAATCCCTTGTTTTATTAACTAGGATGTTTGGAAGCATATGAACCTGTTGATTTTTGAGGATAAACAAAAAATCCTTTTTAGAGTATGTAATTTCATATTATAGGACTTGGGGGAACAAAAACTCACACAAGATTTATGTCTCAAAACGATTGATAGATCTCCTGCACTGAATTGGGTTGGGGCAGTAGGATTTTTCGATGGGGCTTCACAGGATAGAGGCTCAAAGTGTGGGGCTGGAGCCTTGCTGAAATGTCCATTAATGGGAACTTTTAAACTAAAATTAAATTGTGGAAAAGGAACAAATTCAAAAGGGGAATTGATAGCACTCTGGTTAATATTATTTTTTAATTATTTTAAACAGGTACCAAGGTTATTATTGATGGGCGACTCTAAGGTTATTATTGATTGGTTTAATAATGATAATGATTTTCAGGTGATATCTTTGCAGCCCTGGATGTCAAAGATTAGATCGATGAGCAACCAATTCTAGCAAGTCAAAGCCCAACATATATATAGAAATTACAATCAAATTGTGGATCGACTTTTCTAGGGAAGCTTTGTTTTTAGAGGAAAGAGATTTATTTTGCTCACAAGTTCTTGATGGACAACAAGAAATATATGAAAAAATCAATATCAATGTGTAGGATACTATGCATTTCGGAATTTTGTAAAATAGAGACATAAAAAGATATAATATTTTTTATTGTTCTGGATATAGGTTTGATATTTCAGCAGTATGAACAATTGGATAGGAATAAAAATAGATAACATTGTTTGGAGCATGGCCTAGCATGGCCACAATTTTGTATTGATCCGAAAAACCACAGATTTTATATTTTACTAATATAAGTGTTTTTTCTATTATGAAAAAGTTATTCATCGTTAATGGAATCTTTTGACATATAGCTAAAGCTAAATTACATGATAACGTAGAATTTGACATGTACGTATATGCAATCATTTTTGGTGAGT
>SNQJ01S0005364.1:279063-304225 GCA_010110895.2 Picea sitchensis | reverse complement strand
AATGGTTCTAGTTAATTTTAAATCTACTTTAGATTGAAAGAAAACTAATCTAACTTAACTACTTCTAACCTATCCCACTGGAGAAAAACTAATAGATGAGAACAACTTAAAATGATACTTTGACCGTAGAAATAGTTCATGACAACCAAGAGTATGTTATAACAATAATATTTCAAATATCATCTCAAATAGTTGAAGAGGAGACCTGTAACATCATCCATGCACTCATTAGAAATCACAACATCGTAACAATTCTAGATACTAAGCACATAAATAGTTTGCATAATCAGTACCCATAAAACTTAAACCACAAATACAAGTGTAGAATAGTCCCACAAGCATTTTAAAATAGTTATGACTTCAAAAACTCTTTCATCTCTTCATATACTTACAAACAAGAGTATTACCAACTATACAGTGGGAAAAAGTCCCCTTTTACATCCTATGAGTTCTCTGAATCTCTTCTATTCTAGTGACTATTCGTTTCATTTCCCTTTCATTTCTCATCTTACATTTCAAATTTATTTTACATTTTCAAAAATGAATATGCGGGAATTACAAATATAAGTTGAAGAGACTCATGGGTGGTTATCTTCTCCCTAAGGCAGTTTGTAAATGATATTCATTAAAAAAAAACTAAAAAAAATTATTAACATTGTCCATTGACGTTGCCTTCTATTCCTTAAGTTATTCTTGGCATTTCCAGTGTTTGTATTCTAATTAAGATAATATTATCTCCTTCTCCTCTATCTTGGATTTCCATTGACTTATTATGGGATTGATTTTGTTGCATGTAGCTTGAGATATGACTGTTGGAACATAGCATAGCATGTTCTTCAATTAAACTTGGGTCTCTTATGTGTTCTTCATTTTATGAGAACTCCGACCTTCAATATTTTAATTCTTATTGTGCTATCATGTTCTAATCTCTTCCATATTTCTGGTGAGCTATCCTGGGCCTGATTTCATTGCATGTACCTATAAGTTTTAAACCTGTGGAGTAAAGCAATGCATACAAATTCTAAATAAAAAAAGAAATTGATGTCATTGTATTAATTTTACCCTTCACAATACAATATATAGGTATTTCATAGCTACCAAAACCTTAATTAATGATTAATTTATAAAACCGCTAAAAATAGCAAAAACGATAAAATAACAAAAACTACCCAAAAAAATAAAATTTGGGGCATTTCCCTACAACCCGTCGGCTCTGAGATACCACCCAAAGCCGAATGCTCTGCATAACCAAGGGGGGGAATCTTGNAATGAGCGGTAGGTGATGGTGTCATCAGACACAGTCATTAAATCAAATGTCCCCCCCCACACATGCAAATAATATAACACCTACCCAAATTTCTCCCACTTGTTGTTTTCTTTGCATACAAGGGATCACATGATTATATAGTTAACAATCAAGGGCAATAATTCCCATTGTTTCTATACACTAGGAGAACTTCTTGGAGCTCACTGAATTTTTCAATGAATCTGCAACATTCTTCAAAGTGTCAACCTTCTCCAACCAGACCTTCTTGTCTTCAACCATGTCTCTCACAAAGTGATACTAAACATCAATATGATTTTTATTTGAATGATAATTTGGGTTCTTTTCTAGGAATATTACACTCTAACCATCACAATCTAACCTTACTGCTTGTTGTACCAACCCAATACCTGAACAAAATCTATGTAACCATATTGCTTTCTTGCATGCATGAGTGGTTTCCATGTATTCAAATTCTATAGTTGAGAGTGCCACTACATCATTTCTTTTTATCATCCAATTGATTTCTCCTCCAAATAGGTTAAACACATACCCACTTGTAGATCTTCTTCGATCCATATCTCTAGCCGAGTCTGCATAAACAAACCCATGTATTTACAACACTCTATCCAATCCTAGTATTCCTTGGTAGCACAATCCATAGATAAAAGTGCCACGCAAATGCCTGGAAACCCTCTTTACTATTTTCCAATGCTCCTTCCCTGGTTTTGACATATACCTTTTAAAAAATCCTACTGCATGTGCAATGTCTAGTCTAATATAGACCATTGAATACCTCAAACTGCCAACCACACTAGCATATGGAACATGGGACATGTCCTCTTCCTCTTCTTGTGTCTTGGGACACTAATTTGTAGATAAATTTACACCTACATGAATAGGAACCTTGACCGTTTTAATTTCCTGCATATTAAACCTTTCAATATCGTCTCAACATATTTTCTTTGATTCAACCAAAGTTTCCTATTTGCAAGATCTATTTTAATCTTCATTCCTAGAATGAAGTTAGCATCCCTAAGCTCCTTCATGTCAAATGTGGAGGATAGATGCAACTTCACCTCCTTGATTATATCCATGTTGTTTCCTAACAACAACATTTCCTCAACATACAACACTACATAAATGAAGTGATTACCAACCTTCTTTGAATATACACAATGATCAACTCTACTTCTCACAAATCCTAGTCCAAGGATGTATGTGTCAAAATTTTGGTACCACATCCTAGGTGATTGATTCAGACCATATAGTGACCTCTTTAGCTTACATACCAACTCTTTATTTCCCTTCACTGCAAATACTTCTGGTTGTTTCGTGTAGATTTCTTCTTCCAAATCCCCATGTAGGAATGTTGTCTTGACATCCATCTATTATATTTCAAAATCAAAAGCAACATAAAAAAATAAAATAAATCTTGTAGAAGTTAACTTGGAAACAGGAGAAAAAATTTCACCAAATTCAATTCCCTTTACCTAAGAATAACCTTTTTCTACTAACTGAAATTTTTATTTCTCCACTTTGCCTTCTTCATTCAACTTCTTCTTAAACACCCATTTTCTACCAATGGCCTTTCTTCCAGTTGGTGACTCAACTAGATCACATGCCTCATTCTTATCCAAGGAATCCATCTATTCAATCATGGCCTTCTTCCATAGTTTACTATCCTTTAAATTCACTACTTCATTGACATTTCTGGGATCATCATCGATAATATAAAGCAAAATTAGCATGAAAATCAGGTGGAATGTACATTTTTTGTTGCCTTCTTTCCCTCATTGATATCCTCAATACTAGAGTATGAGGTTCTTCTTCTTCAGATTCATCTTCTTCTGTTGGTTCATATTTTTTTTCAACCTACTCAAACTTTGTTTTCACAGGTTCTTCTTGCCTTGGTAGGAATTCTTGTTTGACAACATATTTAACCTCTCTAAAAACAACATCCTGACTATAAATAGTCTTCTTAGTTTCTGGGTTCCAAATATTATAATCTTTTATACCATCTTTATAACCAACAAATATACACTTTTCAGCTTTATTATCCATCTTACTCCTATTTTCCTTTGGAACATGTACATAAACATCATAATAAAACACTCTGATATGTTCGAGAGAGGTTTTCTTACTAGTCCATACCTCATATGGAGTTTTGTCCACCAACATTGACAAGGGATATCTATTTACTAGGTAACATGAAATACCCACTTCCTCTGCCCATAATTCATGTTCTAACTCGACACCGTTGAGCATCCTGGAACCACTAAGAATTCTCCTTGATTTTTCCATCAATGTCCTATTCATCCTTTCTGCAACCCCATTTTGTTGAGGTGTGTATGGAGTAGTCTTTTGCCTTCCTATATCACACTTCTTACAGAACTCTTCGAATTCATTCCCACATAATTCTCCACCATTATCTGTCCTCAACACCTTTATTTTATTTTCTGTCTGATTTTATACCAGAGCCTTAAACTCTTTAAATTTATCAAAACCTCATATTTATTCCTAAGAAAATAAATTCATGTGTTCATTTAGAAATCATCTATGAATGAAACACAATACATAGATTTACCTTGTGATGGAACTAACATAGATCCAAACACATCATTATGTATCAAATATAAGATCCCCTTTTCTCTTGTAGCACCAAATGGGAATCTTACTCGATTACGTTTACCATATATGCAATGTTCATAGAAAACAAAATCTAGGGTGCATTTATACTTACCTTCAACCATACCTTTACCATGTAGTGTTTGAAGGCCCTTTTCTCCAATATGTCCCAGTCTTTAATACCATAGCATGGTATTCTTTCTAGGGACAATATGGTTCTTGTCTTATTTATTTCTCTGTTCAGGGACAACAAAACTGTTACACCCACTGGTATAAGTGCTTCCCAAAAACTTGTATAGAGTTCCACATCTAACTTCCCTCGTCAACACCATTGTTCCTCATACCATCTTGCAAGTGACCTTTCCCAATACAGTATCCACACCTACATCATCCAACTTACTTAAAAATATTAGGCTCCTGGCTAGATATGGAATGTGTAGAACTCCAAAGAGATTTCTAATTCATCCATCTTTCAGCAACAACTTAACCCTTCCACATCCCATGATTTTGTATTACAAGTCATCTCCTAGGAAGACATCACCACCATCATACTTTTCATATTCACTGAACCACTCTAGATGAGTCATACGAAATGACGCACCTAAGTCGATCAACCATACACCATGATCTGCATGTGTACTTGTATATTCTAGGTAAACATCACCTCCTTCTTTTGTGGAGGTTTTCCCCTCTGTAGAAGAGGCATCATCAGATACCTTTTTTTTATCAACTTTCTTAGACCTGCAATATTTCTTATAATGCCCTATTTTACCACATTTCCAACATTTCCTCAAATATTTTCGTGGGGATTTAGACATACCTTTAGATTTATATCGCCCCCCTAAATACTTATTTGTATCCCTATCTTCGGGATGATCTCATACACATAAAGTATTTGTTCTATGAGTATCCATGCTTTTCCACCTCATTTCTTCTGATAACAAGGATGAAACTACATCCTCATACTTCAATGCAGATTGAGTGGTACTACCAATTGCTACAACCATATTATCCTAGAAGTCTAGAAGATAACATAAAAAAGTGATATTTTAAGGTACTCGATCTATTATAAATATGAAAATACAAATATTGCAAAGAATACCAACACAACAACACAATAGATGAAACCACAACACCAAAATAATACTTTTGTTGATAGGAAACAATGTTTTCTTGCCTCTTCGAGGGGGAAACCTCCAACATAGCATATCTCTATTACAATAATTCTCAATAAAAAACTTCTCATGCCATTGACTCCTATTTATACTAAATCCATCTATCAAAAGAAACATCTACACGAGGATCTTCTAGAAGCATAAGCTTCTATTAGGTCTTCTTACATTTGACTTATTCTTCCTTATTATTAGGATTTATTAATATTGGACTTTATTACATGGAATATATATTATTCTACCTATGTGAGGGGTTAGGGAGGTTAGGTCCCTAACATTCCTTCCCCATTAAAAATAATCCTTCTCCTCAAGGCTTGAGATGAGGAAATTGTTGCAGAATGGTAGCTGGCTCCCAGGTGGCATCGAATGGAGTTGTATCTTTCGACTATAATAAAATTTCCTTGATGATGTGATGATGGAAATGATGCTCATGTTGGTCCAAGACTACTTGTGGCTGCAACCAGATGGATCCTTCTTCATCTAACTCGGGAAGACTGGTTTGAGTTTGTCACTTAGTTCCAATCACCTTCTTTAAGAAGGAGACATACAAAACAAGATGGAGCTTCGAATGACTAGGAAAAGATAACTAATAGGCCACTGTATAAGGACCATAAAATTGTGGCACCAGTTTCTAACAATGGTTATACATGAGTGAATTTTTCTTATAAGGTTGCAGTCAAAGAAACAACTGGTGCCCTTCAACAAATTGACGTTTTGAGCGGCAACTATGTTTTGGTAAAATCAAATCCGAAACCCTACAGGAGATGGCGACAGCCTCCTCCGTAGCTCTGCGCACTTCTTCACGAGAGCTCGGACCTCACCCGAGCTCTCCCTCCAGACGCTCCTTTGTTCGATGCCCGAGCGACTCCTCCGGCTCCCCGTCTGGAGCTCCTCCCTCCTTCGTTCAGCCGTCTCCAGCAACAGCGACAGGCGCATCCTCTGCTGCTCCGTTGAAACCCTCTCCGACCTCCTTCAAAGACGCGGTCCAAGGCCGCTCTTCTGGATTTTCTCCTGTGGTCCGTGAAGCTCCAAATCTAGTGATCCCTGTACCTCAGGAAGCGGCGGTTCGTGAAGGTTTCTTTAGATCTAATGCTTTGTTTTGCAGGTTCAACGGCTTTTGGCCTCGCCTGGCAGATCTGCATTCTTGGATTGCTTCAGAATGGACTCTTCTCCTCGAAGACGAAGCTCATGTTCACCCTTGTGTAAAAGGTTTCTTCATAGTGATTTTTGACTCTGCTAAGGACAGAGATTTGATCTACAGTTTCAGGCCTTGGTTCTGGGGCTATCCGGGTCTATCTGTGTAGCTTTGGACCCCTTCTTTCGACCCCTCCTCAGCTTCCATCCCTATGGCCCCCGTGTGGGTAAGGCTCCCTGGTCTACCTATTCATTTTTTGGGTGATTCTTCTCTTATCCATATTGGAAATTCTCTTGGCAAGTTTCATAGTAGCAGTTCGGAAACTAAATGTGGCTTCACTACCTATGCACGGATCTATGTAGAGATGGATTTCAGTAAAGGATTCCCAGCGCAAATCACTCTTCAAGGGATTAATTATTCTTGGACGCAGAAGCTCGACTATGAGAATCTTCATTTTAGGTGCAGAAGTTGTTTTGAAACATGGCACTTAGCCAACAAATGTCAGAAACTCCCTGAGAAAAAGAGAAACTCAAAGAATCAATGCAAACCCACATGGTGGGTAGGAGCTCTTCCTGAGCATCAAAGCATAGAACCAGCTAATGATACCTCAAGTGAGGAAGATACAAATATTGTACCACAGAAAATGGAACAAGTCACCTTTTTTCAAGAGCAAGAGCCTCCTTCCCCTAAAAATCCCAAGGGGAAGGCCCAAACAGAAACTGATCCAACCATAAGGCCATGCATTTCTCAGCCCGAACACCAGATCTCAAGCTGGGCCGACTTAGCAGATGAAGAAGGCCCTGACTTAACTGATGAAGAAGGCCCTCCACGACCGAAGGAAAGCCAATCTCATCAAAGCAAAGAATGGCAGACTGTGTCAAAAAGGAAAAAAAAAAACTTTCAAGTCAGAAAGGATGTAATGACCCGCAGTCGAACCGGGTCACTGAAATAGTATGGTTTTCCAAGCTCACAAGTTATTTCTGGTTTAGTTCACTTAGGTTTGTCCCTCTGAATTACCAGGAAACTTTCAGATGTAACGAACGCAGTGGTTTCCCCACTGTTTTTTAATATAAAACTCTAACCGTTTCTATAAAAAAAAAATACAAATTGACGTTTTGAGCGACCTTGATCTACTTGTTGCTTCATGCGACTCTGAGCCATGACTAAATTCTCTTTGAGGGTATGGAGAATAGCTTCTTGAACTATAAGAGTTTGGTCAACTGCATGGACCTTCGAGATGTCGGGAATGCATGATACAACTGAAGGTGTATTTTGTCGATATACTTCTTCAAAAGGAGTCATGAAAGTAGTAGTTGTATGGTAAGAAGTGTTTTACCACCATTCAGATAGGGGTAACCATTGAGCCCACTGATTGTGTTGTTTAGATGAAAAACAACTCAAATATGTTTCCAAACACTTGTCGACAAATTCAGTTTCACCATCAGTCCGGGGATGATAAGAAGTGCTGAGATGTAATTGTTTTCCCTATAGCATGAAAGGGTCTTGCCAAAAATTGTTGGTGAAAGTGGGATCTCTATCAAAACAAATAGAACGAGGCATGCTATGAAGCTTGAAGATATGATCCATGAAAAATTGAGCCACATTGGAGGTGATGAATGGGTGTTGAAGAGAACATAAATGAACATACTTGGAAATACGATCAAATACCTCCATGATGACTGACTTATTTCTTGATTTAGTTAAGCCAACAATGAAATCCATAGATATATCCCTCCAAATAGTGGGTGGGATCAGAAGCGGTTGTAGTGTGCCCAAGACTTTGTTCATTTCTCCCTTTTTCTGTTGACAAACATCACATTCCTCCACAAAATTAGGAACATCATGTTTCATACCATCCCCAAAAAAGGAACGTTTGACCCTGTCATAGGTTTTGGAAAACCCTGAGTGCCTAGGTGTGGGTGTAGCATGAAGCTCAGAAAGCACCATGGATTTAAGTTGTGACTGTTTATTTAAATACAAACGACCTTTGTAGTGAAGATCATAATTGTGCTAAGAGTACCCTGGGGAAACTGGAGAATTGTCTTGCAATTGTTGGATTAGATTCAAAATTTTAGGATCTTGTAGCATTCTTGGTGAACAACTTGGAGCCAATATGGTACAATGAAGGAGAGGGAAAAAAGATACCCTTCATCCTCATATTTTCTTGAAAGAGCATCAACAACCACATTGTATTTTCCTTTCTTGTAAATGATCTCATAATCATATCCAAATATCTTAGTCACCCATTTTTGTTTCTCCGTGGATGAAAGACGTTGCTCTAGAAAACACTTGAGGCTCTGATGATCTGTCTTAATTTGGAAGTGTTTCCCCAATATATAAGGGTGCCAGAGATCCACTGCATGCAAAATAGCCAACATTTCCTTTTCATAGATTGGTTGGCCCAAATGTCCCTCTGATAGTTGTTTGCTGGTAAAGGCCAAAGGCTGACCATCGTGCATAAGGACTACTCCAATTCCTCTCCTGAAAGAATCACTTTCCAAGACAAAGGTATTTTTGAAGTCAGGAAGGGTCAAGATAGGAGTGGTGCACATAGCTTCCTTCAAGGCTCAAAAAGAATGATCTGTTACTAGAGTCCAAGTTAAAGAATTCGTTTTAAGGAGAGCAGTGAGAGGTGCTGAAATCTTTGCATAATTCTTAACAAACTTGCGATAATATCTTGTTAAACCCATAAAACCACACAAGATTTTGAGAGTCTTAGGGGGAGGCCAATCATGCATAGCTTCAATCTTCTTAGGATCCACCCTAATACCCTCCTTGATAACAATATGAACCAAGTACTCAACTTTCAAGGCTCCAAAAGAACATTTGTATTTTTTGAGGAAAAGTTGGTTCTGAGAGAGTAGATGAATAACTTGATCCACATGAGAAATATGTGTTGTTCAGGTTTTACTATAGATGAGAATATCATCAAAGAAAACTAAGACAAAATGACAGAGAAAAGGATGAAAGACATGATTCAAGAGGCTTTGGAAACTGGAGGGAGAATTACACAAGCCAAAGTGCATGACCAAGAACTCATAGTGGCCCTCATGAGTTCAAAATGTGGTCTTAGGAATTTCTACCTCTTTCATACGTTTCTGGTGGTAGACAAAACAAAGATCAAGTTTAGTAAACAACTGGGCACCACTTAATTCATACAAGAGAACATCAATGATAGGAATGGGAAATTTTTCTTTGATGGTGAGTTTGTTGAGGGCGCAAAATTAAATACACATGCGCCAAGAGCCTTCTTTCTTAAGTACCATGACCACAAGATAATAATAGGGGCTAGTAACATGATGGATAATGCCTATGACAAGCAATTCTTGGAAAAATTTCTCAATTTCATTTTCTTGGGAAAAGGGATGACGATAGGAACGAACATTGGGAGGAAGGTTGTCGGCTACGAGGGGAATGGAATGATCATGAACACCATAGAAAGGGAGGAAGTACCTGGGGAGTGGAATAAATAGCTTGATGTTTGGAGATGATGGATTGGAGTTTAGGAGGCACAAATGGTGTCTCACTGGCTTGAATGGAATGGATTTGTGAAATAATGTCAGAATAACCTTTTTTGAGAAGATTTTCCATGTGATGGGAACTGATGATCTGATGGGAACCTTTTGTGATTCCTTGTAACTTATATTGTTGGCCCTCCTTGGTGAATTGCATGGTTAATTCCTCAAAATAAATGAGAATAGGGCCCAAAGTCCTTAACCATTCGACACCCAACACAATGTCACAACCACCCATGTTGATAGCAAACATATGAGATTTAATGTGGTATTTACCAATTTGGAGATGCATATTTTTATAACACCCCCCACATTTCATGGACCTGCCATTGGAAATCATGATTTGAAATTTGTTGACTACTCGGATATAGAAATTAGTTTCTTGGGAAATGTGGTGATGAATAAAATTATGGGTGTTTCTAATGTCAACGAGGATGATGACCTTCCTATGCTTAATGTGACCAATGAGCTTGAGGATTTGGGGAGTAGAGAATCCAATGATAATTCAAGGAAATGACTGGTTCAACTTCTAGGGTGTTTGAGGGTGAATTCATGTCAGTGTGTTCAAGTGATTCATCCATAGGGGGAGCCTCAACCTCTTCTTCAGAAACATCCTCAGAGATGGCCATAAAAATATTTTGTTCCTTACACTTGTTCCCAGGAAAATATTTGTCATCACAATTATAACAAAGGCCCTTGAGTTGGCGCTCAACAATTTCTTCTCGGGTCAATTTTTGGATATTTAGTGGAGTGGAAGGAGGAGTGGGAGTGACTAGTTTAGGGAGAGGAATAAAGGAGGGTTTTCGGGTTGGAGAAGAGACAACATGTTGTGCTTCCTTATCTATTTTAGTAGCTTCTATCCAAATCTTGGGGCAATCCATGAGGACGTCGACATGGATCTCATCCTTGAGGTCACTGATAAATTAATCTCAGAAAAAAATCCCTAGGCATGCCCTCCGTGCGAAAATCGAATCACTCAAAAGAATATATAAAGTCTTACATTGTGCTACATTGTTTCAAATTTGTTAAACGACCTAAATGGTTGGTGTTAGTGTCAAGGCATTCATAAATATCTGCAACAAATTGAGTCCAAGACATATACCCTTGGTAGACATTTTTTCACCATTGCCACCATTTCCAACATTCTTGATCTAGATGGAGAACACCATATCGGACAAGTCATTCTTGGACAAGTCATTTGTAATGTCGTACAAAGAGAAATAGTGTTCCATTTGATTTAACCAACTGGTAGGATCCAAACCATACAATTTGTTCACATCCACGCACAAAAGGCATAGGTCATGCTAAAAGTGACGGGGATGAAAATTTTGGGAATTGGAGGAAGTTTCACCTTCGAGGTGCAAATGTGGGTTAAAGGAGGTAAGGTATCCATTGATATTCAGCTTGGCACAAATTTGGGCAGCGAAGGATGCAAGCTGGCTAGAGAGGTTTTGTTTCAGTGTTTCCATTTTTTTTTCTATGGTGGAATGCATGTTTTTATTGATGATGGCAATATTGGCACTGAGCTGCCACACTTCCTGTTGAGCCTCTACGAAATTAGAGGATAAGGAATTGAGGCGGGCTTCAAGGTATTGACTACGAGTGTGGGCCATGATGAAGGGCAGGAATGGAAAGGAACAGGTAGGAACACACATAAAATGGGTTATTGTTGAAGGGTATCATGATAATTAGGGTGAAGAGGGGAATCCAATGGGGTAAGTCCCAAATAACGGGGCCAGAAGGGGTTCAGGTCCACGAAAAAAAAATCGTTGAAAAATGATATGTATCACTACAATTAGGGATAAGAGAGGAATCCAATGGGATAAGGCTCAAATAATGGTGTCATCAAGATCCATAATTTTATTTGTTTTACTCCTGCAAAGTTATACTTCGATATGAAGAATATTGCAGTGTCAAAAGGTCCAAATTCTTAACACGAAAAAATGTGTAGTCATTTCTCAACCAGAATGCAAGATGTAAAGTTGCACAACAATAAATCTTGTTTGTTCGATTTTTGTTTCCTTCCCAAGGGTTAGGGTATCCAGGGTTTGTTTATATTAGGGTTTTCCCTATGTTATATCTCTCTGATATACATGCAGGGTCCAATAATAGTACTTTTCCCAATATCTCAGGGAACCAACTAAGGAGGCTAGATCGTGCCCTTAGTTGTACTACCCAACTACTTAGGTACTAGAGAGTATCTTCCCAAGTGTTTTTCTCGGTGGAATTATAATGGTCGTGTAGTCAATCGGTTTATCTACAAAGGACTTCAGGATATCTAGGTCGATCCATATACAGGTGTTGTCTGATACACTACCACTTGAAGGGGTACCAACAGGGGTTACAAGGGTGGCCAACAATGTGAGCATAAGTACCACTTATAGTTAATGCATGAATTCTTGTCTGACCATGGAATAATGCACTGAATTATAGATCTTTGTAGCTTTAATATGTTGTAATACATCTCTACCCTGAAACAAATAACCCACAATTTTATACCAAGGAAAGTGCTCTGATACCACTTGTAAGGTACCAGATCTATTATAATAGTTGAAAATAGAAATATTGTAGAGAATAACAACATAAAAACATAATAGATGAAACCACAACACCAAAATAATACCTTTATTGATAGGAAACAATGTTCACTTGCCTCTTCGAGGGGGAAACCTCCAACAGAGAAGAGCTCTGTTACAATAATTCTCAAGACAAAGCTTCTCATTCTCTCAAATCCTATTTACACTAAATCTATCTATCAAAAGAACCATCTAGAGGAAGATCTTACTAGGCCTTATTAATATTGGCCTTTATTACATGGAAAATTTATTATTCTACCTATGTGAGGGGTCAGGGAGGTTAGTCCCTAAAATAAAAATTTATCTTCTTTTGCAAGTGTAATATTAATAGATCAAGTGGAATTACAAGAGCATTGAAGACATTTATATGATCTATCACAAAATATCTATCTTCCATACTAAGATGATACTACGTTTTTTGAAGAAACAACTTGTTTACCAAGGACTTTGACTGATATAGATTCCCCAACTTTTCCCATATTTATTTAGCTGTATATTCTCCTGACGCATTCAATAACACTGAATCAACCAAGTAGAGTTGAATTGTACTCCTTGCTCTTCTATCCAACTTCTCCCAATCTTCTTATGACCTACCAATAGATTTTGTACTAGTAGTTTGTGTACCCATGGATTTTGTACCAGTAGTTTGTGTACTAGTAGCTTGTGTACCAATAGGTCGTGTACCATGATCCAAAACGATCCATTGTTCTTTGTCTACAAGAAGGCCCTCCATATTGAGCTTCTAGAGCTCAAAGTTTTTACCATTGAACTTCTCAATCTCGATTCTAGAACTACTCACCATTATATTTCAACACACGAATCACCACTGCAAAGCTCCCACTAAACCCAGGTTTGTCACAGACCCAAGATAAAATTGATCTATCAAGACAGAGCCAAACCCTCAACAAAAAAGATGCCCCCTTGAACCCAAAAATGTTCTTTGATACCACATGCAAGTTTTAAACCTATCAAGTAAAGAAATGCATACATATTCTAAAGAAAACAAAAAGTAATCAATGGATCATACACATAGTACACAGAGATTTAAGCTGGAAACCCTTAACCGTGAGAAAACCATCCTTCCTTGGTGTCGCACCTATCAACTCTTAATTGTATTAATTTCAGCACTTACAATACAATACATATTTATTTTTTATATACCAAAACCCTAATCCATTAATCCACGATTAATTTAGAAAACCGCTAAAAATAGCAAAAAATTTGAAATACCAAAAACCGCCCACAAACAATATTTTGGGGTTCTTCCTTGAACGTTCCACATAACCAAGGGGGGGAATCCTACCCCTGCTTGGGATCATTAGGCACAATTTTCAAATATAATGTTCCCCACCACACACATGCAAATAATATAACACCTACCCAATAGTATCCCTGAATATGACTGTCTAAAGTCTACACAATCCATTTTCCCCTCAAATTTGTGTCTTCTTGTTCTCTGCAATTTCTAGGATTTTCTGTCACTTTTATGACTTGAATACATCTTCCATTGCATTCCTTTTCTCTATACCTTTTCAATGAGGTATCATGGGCTCAATTCTGACACATGTAGCCCAAGATATGGTCGTTTAAAAAGTACTTCTTGAATATGGTCGGAAAGAGTTGGTTGGGTCGGGAATGAGTTATTTGGTTTGGAAAAAATGATCAGATCGGGAAGAGTTGGTTGGATCAGGAAAAAAATGGCCGAGAAGATATGATTGGGTCAGAAAGAGTTGGTCGAGTCGGAAAGGACTTGGTTGAGTCTGAAGGGGTTATCGTCGGAAATAGTTGATCAAAAAGGAGCTGATTGAAATGGAGCCATCATCGGAAAGAGTTGATCAAAATAATATAATCGAAAATGGGTCATTTTTGGAAGGAGCTGATAAAAAAGGATTCGTCGTTGGAAGGGGTTGATTGGAATGACCTATATCATTTTGGAATGGATGAATTATGAGAATGAAGAGGGATCCAAGATTGAATGTGGGCATGTTGGTCTAGGTGGAAGGTTCCATGTTAGCATCCATGTTAGTGTATGGCGTTAATGATAGAGAGCCACATGGAAATGAGGTGGAAAAAATGAATGAAGGCCTTGGAAGTTTATGATGCCATAAATTTTGATCTAGAGCTAGGATTTGAGCATGGTTATAACTGTTGGAAATATCTTGATGAGTGGAATCTAACTATGATATATATTTACAGAAAAGAATCAAATAAAAGAAGGGGAAATTTTGACACCTCGCCATCCTAAGAGAGGTTAGGGGGTTAGGTGCATAACAACAACTAAGGGTATGAAGAGGACACATCGTGTGACAAATAAACATCACAAATAGTGATGAATGGTAAGAGGATATCAATTCCAACCAGACATAGGACATGCCAATCTAGTCAAGCTAAACATCTCAGATGAAAAAACTACTAGGATAAAAAAGATAGGGAATACTATCAGGTCAAGGAATAGTTCCTTACACTAGACCATAATGCATGATACTGATTGCGGAAGAAATTGAGAAGAAATTAGACAATTACACAATGAATAACTTCATCCATGAAGCTCAATAGATATTGGGCCTTGGTTTTCTGAGAGAGAGAAGGCCAAAAGAGGAAACTGATAGAGATCAATATGAAGAGACTAGTGGATAGGTATGAGAGAGATGGATCCGATAACCTTGGGAGCTTAGGATCTCAAGGAAAATGTGAGCCAAGGTAACTCACTTCCTGATGAGGGATATCCTGGTAAGGATTGAATTTCTCGTCAAGGATTCTGATCTAGATGATAAAGATGTAGACTTGGATGAAGAAGAATATGATCATTGATATAGAAAAAATGATGAAATGTATGAGTTATGTGATTATATATTTTAGATGATTTATTCTCTTTAAAGTATTTATTTATATGGGTTAATCATTGTCATCATCGTCATGATTTTCATCATCATAATCAACATTTTCATCCTCCTCATCATCATCATCGTCATAATCATTACTATCATGATTTTCATCATGGTGTCATTATCATCATCTTCCTTGTCATCACCATAATCAACATTTTCTTCTTCATCATCATCATCGTTGCAGTCATCATCATCGAAATTTTCATCACCATCGTCTTCATCATCATCATTGTCATCATAATTATCGCCATTGTCATCACCACCACCACCACCACCACCATCATCATCATCATAATCATCATCATCATCATCATCATCATTTCCATCGTCATCATCATTTCCATTGTCATCATCGTCTTCATTTCCATCGTCATTGTCATCATCATCATCATCATCATCATGGTCATCATCATCATTGTCATCATCATCTTCATCTTCATTGTAATTGTCATCATCACCATCATCATCATCATCATCATGGTCATCATCATCATTGTTATCATTATCTTCATCGTCATTGTAATTATCATCATCATCCTCATCACTATGGTCATCATCATTGCCATTGTCATCATCGTCGTTATTTCCATCTTCATCATCATCATCATCATCATCATTGTCATCATCATATTCATTGTCATTGTAATTTTCATCACCATGGTCATTATCATCGTCATCACCATGGTCATCATCATCATCATTGTCGCAATCCTCATCATCAATTGTCAATGAGATACTAAATTTATGGGATGGCATCACTATGTAGTCATCGTTATTTTTCATTGTCATCACCATAACAAACATTTTCTTCATCTTATCCCTCATCATCATCATCATAATTGTCATCATCATCATTTCCATTGTCGTCGTCATCGCCATAATCATCATCATCATCGTAATTTTCATCATCATCATCATTGTCATCATCATCATCATCGTCGTCACTTCCATTGTAATGATCATCATCATAACCAAAATTTTCGTCATCCTCCTCATCATCATTGTGATCATCGTCATCATTTTCATTGTCATCATTGTCATCATAATCATCTTCATCATCGTCATCATTGTCATCACCATAATCAACATTGTTTTCGTCTGTTAGTTTTTTGTATTTTCAGACAGGTATTCTCACATGATCCTAGGTATTTTGCATGTGGGAATCATCGTGGGCACCACATCACACTTTTGTTTTGTTGAAATTTCTCTTGGAATGAAGTTGGGGCTTCATGGGCTTGGTGATGGGATTTGTGGGCTTGTGTTGGGGCTTCACACCCACAAGGAAATCCTAATTTGATGTTGACTTGCGGAGGGGCTTCTATGTTGACACCTAAGGATTGTATATAAAGAAGAGAGGTCATTGTGACATTACATATTATCATGTATATCATGTGTAGAAACATGATGGAGCTAGCATAAGTGATCTACACTTGTTCTATAAGGATTGGTGATCTCAGGATAGGGAAAGTTTGCAAGGTGGAGAATCTGACCCTCAAGAGAGAAGCGAAGAAGGTTGCATGTGTGGAGAAACGTTTTCCTACAATACACAATTTGCAGGAGGACAAAGCATGTATATACATGGTTTGCAGAAGGACGAATCATGTATAGGGTATACATGGACTGTAGTGGAGAAAATAATGTATGTACATGGGTTTCCAGTAAGGTGAATCACGTATCCGATTTTATGGGAAGGTACAGATCCATACAGGTTGACAGGTGACGTCAACATGCCATATAGGTGGTCTAAATCAAATTCATAGATTTCCATAATATTTTTGAGGTTTGGTTTTCTAATTTCTATAATCATTGGATAACAAGGTTGTTCTTAGTTTTGGTGATTTTGGAGGACAAGGTTGTCCTTAGAGTTTGTTGATATTGTATTGGTTGGGAGGGTTTTTTTTTCCCTCATGATTTCTGATGGTAACAATATTACATAACTGAAATTGTGTCTTATGTGTATTTATTATTCATCTCTGATCTTTGTGTTTCCGCTGCATGTGTTTTCAATAAATAATTTCAGTGTAAAGTTGTTCAATGATAACAACTAGGGTTTTACTGTTAGATCACTAGGAAACAATTTTTAGATATGAAATTAGTCACATCGAGTTGCATGTGAAATTGACATGGTATCATAACTTGGGATCTGAAGAGAGTGGGATAATATTTGAGACATACTTTTGGATACAACATTGGAGGAGTGTTGTTCTCGTTATTTTTTTTGTTCTTGGTAGGTCACGGGTGATAGATCTGAGAGGGAGCTAAAATGAAGGTTGCAGGTGGAAACATGTTAGATGATCATTGGTTTGAGACATGGAGCATACTATCCAGATGAGGAGTTGTGGACTATTGCAACTCAATGGTGTGGCAGGTTGGGATTTCTGGTATATTGGCAGAGAGCCCAGATCATAACAATATCTTGTGTGGAAAATTTCCAACCCTATGTATGGACTTCCGATGACTTGTCATGGTGGGTTATGATGGGTGCAACTGAGGTTCTTTGGCATGGACGATATGGCTTCAGACATTTGGAAATTTGATGAGATAGATTCTTCATCAGGCCAGAGAGTTACACATTGTTGAGGTATGACAATGTATGTGTTATTTGACCTAGGAGGATGGGGACGCTATAGAGATGAGTTGTGTAGGTCTATAGTGGGCTATATTGAGTGTCCAACCGTAACTTGGGACTGTTCATATGAGAACACATGATCAATGATAACATGTGCATAATCAAAGAGTTTTTGGTGACTTGGATGATGGACTTGGGAAGAAGTTCATTATATTTTCATGACTTGGGGAAGGAGGATGCTTTCCTTGGAGGATTGCATGGTTCTTATATAGTGGGAGACACTGGCACATTACCGGGGCACAAGATTTGTTCATGAGGTTCATAGTGTCTGACTCAGGTATGTAGGAGGATCTTGGTAGGAGGACTAGACATGTAGTACACAGATTTGGAGCAGTGGTATTCCATATGGTAATACAGAGAAAATTTTCTATGGGTTCCATGAGTGTGTTCTCAGACTAGACGATTAAGGATAAGGACTATGTAGTGTTGTTTTAGGATGGAAAGGTGTTATTGGATGCCCAAAGGATCTAGCTTCAAATCAAATGTGATTATTGGAGCTAGAGAGGGCCAGTCTATGCAGAGTGTGACCATCAGAAGAAGAGATATTGATGAGGAGCAGGTGGCACCACTAGTGGTGAGAAAAGTGGCCCCACTAGTTTCACAGGTGAAGCAAGTAGCTCCACTAGTGGTGAGGAAGGTGGCTCGATGAGCAACACAGGAAAAAAGGGAGTAGGTAGCTATACCAATGGTACAATATTAGAGGGAGACAAAATTCATAGGGAATAAACCCTCAATATATAGTAGGGAGTAGCGGCCTCCCAGGAAATTTTAGAGGAGATTAGACTTCAACAAAGTGACAATGGATAGGGAGAAAGTAGTTTAAGAGGTCATGAAAAATCATAGGGAGTTAGTGTATTCAAAGAGAGTCAGACCTTAGAGGGAGTAAGTGGATTCATAGGGATTATGACTTCAGAGGGAGATTCAACCATTCATAGGGAGTCTACCTTGAGGTTCATATGGGAGAGAGGAATATTCCAAGACTGTTAGGAGGGTGTCATGGGTTGATATGTCCAGACTGGTTGTTAAGGAGAAGGAGTCTCCTAGGATCAGGATTTCTTATAGGATGAGATCATGTTAGACAACATGATTTTCTTTAGTGATGGAAGATGCATCTAGTCAAAAGGATTGGAGAGCAGGATTTGCTTCGATGATAGAGGGATAAACCAATTAGGAAGATTGGAGAGTAGTTGTGGTATCAGATCTAGGATGGGAGACATAGCTACTTCCAGATGATGATGGAGGATGGAATGCCTCCCTCACTAAGAGGGAGTATTGATACTTTTATATCATCGATATGAATTCCCGGTTGTGGAGTGTGGTGAGAATAACTTCTTTGCTAAGAGGGAGTGTTGATCTTCTTAGCTTCAAACAGGTATTATCACATGAACTTAGGTGTTGGGCATGTGGGAATTTCTGTGGGCACCACATCACACTTTTGGTTTGGTGAAAAATCTCTTGGAATGAATATGGGGCTTAATTGGTTTGGTGATTTGATTTTTGGGCTTGTGTTTGGGCTACACACCCATAAGGAAAGACTAATTTGATGTTGACTTGTGGAGGGGATTCTATGTTGACCCTTAAGGATTTTATATAAAGAGGAGAGGTTGTTGTGACGTTACATATTATCATGTAGATCATGTGTGGAGACATGATGGAGCTAGCATAAGTGAGTCTTCACTTGTGCTAGGAGGATTTGTGATCTCAGCAAAGGGAAAGTTTGCAAGGTGGAAAATCTTTCCCTAAAGAGAGAATCAAAGAAGGTTGCATGTGTGGAGCAAATTTTTCATACAATACATGGTTTGTAGGAGTAAAAAGTGTGTATATATGCGAGTTATATAAGGACGAATCACGTATAGGGTATACATAGATTGTAGTGGAGAAAACAATGTATGTACACAGGTTTCCAGTCAAATGAATCATGTATATGATTTTTTTGGGCAGGTAAAGATCCATACAGGCTGACAGGTGATGTCGACAAGCCATACAGGTGGTATACAATAGATTCATGGGAAGAGGATATTTCCATAATATTGTTGAGGTTTGGTTTTATGATTTGTATAATAATTGGAGAACGAGGTTTTTCTCAACTTTGGTGATTTTGGAAGACAATATTGTCCTCAAATTTTGGTGATATTTTATTGGATGGTAGGGTTAGTTTTTCCCTCGTGATTTTTTTTGATAATAAGATTAAATAAATGAAATTGTGTCTCATGTCTATTGATGATTCATCTCTGATCTTTGTGTTTCTGCTGCATATGTTTTCAATCAATAATTTTCATGTAAAGTTGTTTAGTGATAATAGCTAGGGTTTTACTATTATATCACTGGGAATAAATTTTCATATCTGAAATTAGTCACATAGAGTTGCATGTGAAAATTGGAATCATTTTCCTCCTCCTTATCATCATAATCATCATCATCATCGTTATCGTTGTCATCATCATCATCATAATCATCATCATCATCATCATCATCATCATCATCATCATCATCATTGTCATCATCATCACCATTGTCATCATCATCATCATTACCATTGCCATGATCATCATTATATCATCATCATCACCATCATTTCCATCATCATCATCATTTTAATTCATGTCACGATAACCATCATATCATCATTGTTGTTTTTGTCGTCATTATCATCATCATCATCATCATCATTTCCATTACCATATTCATCATTATTGTTATCATAATCGTCGTCATCATCGTCACCATGGTCCACATCATCATCATCATCATCATCATTTTCATAGTCCCCATCATCATCGTTGTCGTCATCATCAACAAGCTACTAAATTTATGGGATAGAATCACTATATATGACATGGATCATCACTATGTAGTTGTTGTCATCATCATTGTCATCATTTTTCATTGTCATCACCATAATAAACATTGTCTTCATCTTACTCCTCCTCCTCCTCATCATCATCACCATCATTGTCATCATTTTCATTGTCTTCCTCATCGCCATCATCATCATCGTGATCATAATTGTGATCATAATTTTCATTTCCATTGTCATCATCATCATCATAATCAACATTTTCATCCTCATCCTCATCATCATTTTGATCATCGTCATCATTGTCATTGTCTTCATAATCATTATCATCATCATCATCATCATCATCATCATCATTATCATCACCATAATCAACATTGTTGTCGTCATCCTCCTCATCAGCATCATTTCCATCATCATTGTCATCATTGTCATCATTGTCATTGCCTTCATCGTCGTCGTCATCACCGTCATCACCACCATTTTCATCATCATCATTGTCATTTCCATTGCTATGATGATGATGATGATGATGATGATGATCATCATGATCACCATTGTCATCATCATCGTTGTCGTTGTCATCACCATCATCATCATCATTTTCATCATCATTGTCATCTTCATTGTCATCATCATCATCATTGTCATCATTTTCATCATCATCATCATCATCATTTCCATGGTCATCATCATCATCATCATCATCATCATTATCATCGTGATTGTCGCATTCCTCATCATCATCATCGTCATCATCGTCAATGAGATACTAAAGTTATGGGACATAATCACTGTGTATGACATGGATCATCACTATGTAGTCGTCACATTTTTTTCCTCACCCAGTAACTGTCGGAAATACAGTTATTTCATCGGTACCTTGTCAATAGTTAGACAAAATCCTGATGATATTTTGACAAACAATCGTTGATCATTTGTCATAGCCTAGTCTCTCTTTCAATGGATTAGATATGCAAACGTGATGCATTTGTGATGAACTGATGGGGCACATTTGTTGATGGTTTTTTTCTCTTATGGTGATCATTATTCAATATTCTGGTGTACAAGTGATGACAACATGATGGATTTGAGATGAATTGATCAGGCACATTTGTCGTAGGTTAGTCACTTTTACAATGGACTAGTGACGAGAACAACCTGTATTTGGGATCCACATTGGTTGATGGTACAACATATGTGTTTGTTTGTATTGCAAAAAAATCATGTTCATCATAAATGAAACGAAGGTGACATGATGAAAAATGGGTTGTAGCCTTCGTCATACTTGTGACGTTGTGGTGAAGGACATGCATCAGAAAATTGTCGAAAAATGGGCCCAATGTAGTAGTGATATATATCTATGTGTTTGGAAGCGAGAATTGATTTTACTATGGTTATTTTTAATTCTCTCTGGGTTATATGGAACTTAGAAGAGCATTTTCATTCTCTTCAGTTTGAGGAGACTGCTCCTTTTAGGTTCATTCTCTCCATTGGTTTGGAAGTTATCCCCCTTTACACTTTGTATTCTTTTTCTGTGTATTCAAGGAGTCATTTGGTGGCTTGTGGGACTTTGGATATCCACATAAACTTCACTTGTAATTTTAGGGAATGGAAAGAAAAGTGAAATATTGGGTGGAAAGCTGGGCAACAACCCTTACTCTCTAAAGTCCAGTCAAACTATTGATGGCATGTTTTACAGGAAGTGTGTGCTTGTCATTGATGGCAAGAACAACAATGACGATGGAAAGAAGAGATCAAAGCTCAAAAGGGAAAGCGTAATACATAAACATGATCAAGATAAACATATCCATAGGACAAACTAGGATAAGCAGGGAAAAATGATTGAGAATTCAATCACCCGAATATCCGTCATTCGTCGGATCAAATTAAGTGAAGGATAGGATAAACATGGCACAGGGTTTGAGAATTTTATTATTCGAATCTCCGTCATCCRTCGGATCAAATTAAGTGGAAGGATAGGATAAGAAAAGATGGAGAGTCATTTGATTTAATCCAAGGCAAAGATGCATTGCAAATAGATCGAGTCATTGATCTAAGCTATTGATCAAACAAACATCATTTGTTTCAGGTCTAAAGATGTGAGGAGGTTATGCTCCGGAAAAATATCACTTCAAGATTTTTCAGTTTGAGATTTGAAATACCTGAAGCCCGAAGAGCCAGAGAGCCAAAACAAATTCTCAACCGTTGGATCATCCAAAGTAAATCTCAGTCGTTAGATCATCTGAAGAATATCTCAAGCGTCAAATCATACGAAGTGAATCTGGGCTGTCTGATCCAGAGCGTTAGTTTGAGTTTTTAAATTCCTGAAGCCCAGAGACCCAAAGAGATGAAATAAATCCTCGACTGACGGATCATCCAAAGTAAATTTCAATCTTCGGATCATTCTAAAGTGAAGGACAAGATAAGTTAGAAGAAGGGAACGCTAATCTCAAAAGTCGAGAATTGGGCACTCAGATCTACAATCGATAGGGCATATCGGACCCCCCCTGACCTTTCTGCCTTTAACTGTGGGGGGGGATCCAAGTTGGTGGTATTTTCCATGTGGGACCCTCATACGTGTCACCGTCCTATCAAATCAGACCCCCCTCGCTCATTACCACTTACAGCTTAACGCCCCCTCCGAGTAAACCACCAAACCACTTATACATACCACCTCCACGCTCCGATGTCACACTCCACTACCCACTATACGTCACACTCCACTACCACGCTCTGCCTCCACAATCCACTACACTGTCTACATGTCTTACCCATGTTAGCAGACCACCTCAGCAAGGATAAGTGGCAGACCATGTCAGCAAGGACATGTGGTAGACCACCTCAACAAGGACATGTGATAGTAATATGCATACTTTGAGGGGAAGTAAAGTTTGAGACTTGAGATTTCATAAGTTCGGAGACCCGAAGGAGATCTTGACCATTGATCGATAGAGGGGCTGCATAACCATTGATTTGGTTGAAAGGTCAAATTCTCGAAGTGGAGGCAGAGTCATCGATTGAGAAGGATAGGTGTTCGCAGATCATCGAATCCAGAATATTGGCGTACGGAGGAAAGCAAGGTTTGATATTTGAAACTCCCAGAGCCCAGAACATGAAGTAAATCACGGTTGTTGATTTAGGAAGGCTAGATTTGATCCGCAGATTTGAGAGGATAGATATGAACCGTCCGTTCAAGAGAACCATCAAGATCATGAGATCGACAGTCCCATCGCATTGCAGGGTTGGAACATGCTTGCATATTAATTTTTCATGAGAGGGCCGCAATCAAAACCACGGTATCGCCAAAGGAATACATGGAGCTCTGCAGTGAATTACGGGGTGAAAAGTGGATTGCCCTCAAGCCACCTTTGAATGCACCCACAATCACGTGGTCACATGAGAGTAGTGCCCAAGGTCACATCATCAGAATATTGAGGAATGAGGTAGCACTGATAGGCTCCACATCGGGGGTTACGCATTGAAAAGTAAAAAAACTTCTACGTGTATAATCCAATGGTGCTGATCAAACATAATCTGATCGAAGGGTTGTTGTTTCACTTTGTGGTTTCTTGATCAGTTACGATTTAGTTACACTAACTAAATCATTGTTCTGGGACATTGGAATTATGGCTCTTGAGCGTTCTAAGATTCCTGACATGGGCATTGAAGATTCAGAGAGTAACAGATGATGAGGGAGTGAATAAAATAAATATGTTGTGAGAGAGGAAGGTTGTTGTTTCTCTGTAAAAGTAGCCGAACTATAAGAAATGAACATCTCAACATGAACTGAGGGAGAAAATGCAGAGATGAAGAACATTAGTTGGACAAAGCATAAATGGTGTAAACATCAGACTGTACGAGAACTTAAGATCATGAGAAGAACAAAGGAAGAGTAGATGGAAAGAGACAACAAGTGAAGCCAAGCATGAAAAGACAGAAGCAGACCATAATTGCAGAACAGAGAAGAAGTGGTAAGCATTGAAATGTCTGTATTGTTGTAAAGTATTATTCAAGCAAAGTTTTAGAAAACAGGGTGGTGGGGTGGTGCTAGGGAGGATTGTTGTCCTTAGAGTTTCAAGTGGGTGCTTGAACACAGGGAGTTGTAGCTTCCATCTGGTTGCAGCCAGAAAAACCAGGGCGGTGCAAGGGAGAACCATTGTTCTTTTTTATACAAGTTGGTTCCTGTGTGACTGAAAGTTGGTGCTTCCATCCAGTTGGTGCTTCCTTCTATTGGGTGCTAGAGAAACTAGAGGGTTGGTTCTCTCTACAAGTTGCAGCTTGTTAAAGAAGAATTTGTAGCCTCATTTTGAGTTGGTGCTCAAAGATAGATGATGTACAAAACATAAAATATTGCCTATCATTCTAAGAAGAAGAGGTTTTCTCCCTTTATTGGTTTCCTCATGAATATCTGTCTCTGTGTATATCATATGTGTGATTGATATTTATTATTTCTGTTGTTCATGACTTGCATAATCTTGATGATCACTTGGAGAACATTAATAATATTTCAATAGGCATAAAATTGTTTAAGCACAGTAACAACTGATTCACCCCC
>SNQJ01S0005364.1:258994-272479 GCA_010110895.2 Picea sitchensis | reverse complement strand
ATGAAATACCATAAATCTCCAAAATGGTGATGTTGTGACTTCCGTAAATCCCATAACCACTTTATTGAAAGCTTGGTAAGTATAAGGATCAGTATCATATCAATGTTTTGAATATTATAATCATGAGGGATATCCGCAATAACGAGGGAGTATTCTTTTTTAGGATCAATATTTGCAAGTTGTTCACAATCACATAATATCACTTTATATTGAACAATGTTGAGCCCATTCCAAATGTAGTGATCATGGGTGTCATCAAGTTCAACAGTTTGAACACGTCTCCTTCTTTCTCTTTTAAACTTGGTTTTTTNGAAGATTTTTATTTCAGGACCTATCTTACTTGTGCCACATATCAATGGTTTATCCTTCTTAACTCTCTAATTTTTTATATTAATATTTTCCCATAGGGTGAATATCTCATCTACCAAATCCCATCCATGTCCAGTTCTAATTCCCAATCGAAAATAGTTATCTGCAGTTCTAAATACATCACTTCCTTTGCGAGTTTTTTATTTTGCATTTTCATAATCAAGTNCTCAACAATCTTACTTTTTAAATTCATCACACATTTCTTCCATTTACAATTCACATGACCTTACATGTGATAATGTAGCTATGATAAGTTTCTCATCCTTCACTTCTTGTATTGTTCTCCAAGGTGTTATATTCATATCATTTGGAAGATTTTTATTTCAGGACCTATCTTACTTGTGCCACATATCAATGGTTTATCCTTCTTAACTCTCTAATTTTTTATACTAATATTTTCCCATAGGGTGAATATCTCATCTACCAAATCCCATCCATGTCCAGTTCTAATTCCCAATCGAAAATAGTTATCTGCAGTTCTAAATACATCACTTCCTTTGCGAGTTTTTTATTTTGCATTTTCATAATCAAGTGTGAATCCCATTTCCATACAACATTACTTCTGAAACTTGGCATCAACATTTGATCTCTCCCCACGACATATTTCAGAAAACTCATTATGGATAAATCTTACCCTTTGAATGAAAGTCATGGACATTATGTACTCATTGTCTGTGTTATGATCCCATGCCAATAATTTTTCTTTTGAATCTATTAAACCAACATAAATTATGCATTTGACTATCTCAAAAAGATGATTATTGGGATATTCTTGCATCAATTCTCTTCTAGCCTCTACATAATGATTTCCTCCAATCACATAATATTTGTAGTCAAAAAATTTTGATCTATCAAATTCTTCCCTCCTAGGAACTTCCATTGGGTCAACAAGAACTAGGTAGTCAACCACATGTGCATATGGATTGTACCTAATCAATGCTTTCAAATTGTGAATATGAAAGTGATGCGATTTTCCGATTTGATATTTTTCATGCCCTTCTGTGGGTTTATAAAGTTTCTTCACATTCAACTGAAATGTATGGACATCATAAACTAAGTTTTTTGTCCTCAAACTATTTAGAATAGCATTTTGTATTGTTTTCATAATACCATCCTCTAAATCAGCAACTCGTGTTATTATTTCTTTGCTACCTTTAGAACTTTCACTATAATACTCAAAGCTAATGATGGCTTCTTGAACATCATCAACAAAATTTTCTTTATTCCTCTTATGATTTAAATGGGTTTCATCTAAATCAACGATTTCTTCATAATCAATAGGAATGGACTAATCATCGACCATTGCTCTTTTGCATTTATCTTGTTTATTATTTTTGCGAGGAGTGATAACCTCATTGAGACTAATCTCAACAAAATCTTCATTTGGAGTTTCCTCATTTTCAAATGTAACCATTTTAGGATTTCTTTAATGAGGAATTTTATTTCTTCTTTCATGTCCTTCTCTATCTACTCTTGCAGATTCGACCTCTGTTACTTTTTGTTTCTTTTTCCTTCCTTATTGTGTCTTTTCAATATGAAAAACATTGATGACATCCATGATATTATTATCTGTAAAGTAAATCCCCACTAACATATGTGAAAGTCATTCAAAAAATCCTGTAAAAATAAAATATAACATTTCCATGTTAAATAAAATTAAAAAATTAACATGATACTAAAAATAATGAAGGATACAAAAATAAAAATAAAAAAAACTTACATTTCCTTTCTCAATGTCATCAATGTTGGATGCACATAATTATGTAAAACATTCACCCTTGTTATAATTTCTCAATTTGAAACAATATCTAATCTTGATATAAGTCCTTCCTTGTTTGATGAGTGCATAAAAAATATTTGTTGTTGGCACCAAACATATATCTCGTAACAAGCCAAGTCCCTGATAATTTCCTTGCACATGTTCTAACTTCACACAATACAAATATATATATTCTCCATTGTTTCCTTTCTTGTCTTTAACAAACCAAGAATATTCCAGTTTATTTTCACCTTCCACATATTTCCACTCTCTAATATTCTCCATTGCCCTTGACAACTTAGGTGTTGTGCTATCAATTTGTTGCCTTACATTCAAGGAGGTTCCACTTGAAATTTTGGATGTCATTATTGCAGGTCACAATCCAGATATATTCATAGATAATCTCTTTCTTGCCATTTTTCCTATAGAAAAAGAAAAAAATTAGGCCTTTTACATTATAATAAATTTTAAAAAACATTGAGTATAAGAACTAAGTTAAAAAAAAATTAAAAAAATTTGACCCATGGAATTATTGGGGTGATGTCGGGACCAAGCCTTGGCTTATGGGGGCTAAGGAGATGTTGGGAATCACTCCAGGTAGCCCCACGACCAAGCCATGGAAGCACACAAGGCTTGGTTGCGAGGTATTCCCCCCACGACCAAGCCTTGGGTGTGCCCAGGGCTTGGTTGCGGAGCTAGACGAGATGGGGTGATGTCAGGCATCACTCCAACCCCCTCGCAGCCAACGCACGATCCCACGGGACTGTGCCTTGGCATCCGGTGGGTTGGGGCGATGTTGATCATCATTCTGAGCACCCACGTAGGAAAAATCACGGTCTTGTGTGGGAGGGGCATTCCTCCTAGTAACCACCTAGGGACAAAACTAAAAAAAAATCAGTTAAAAAAAAAAGGATAAATTTTTCTAAAAAACTATACCTAAATTTGCCTTTTTTTCTTCTTTTTTTTTTTGAAAAATATTAAGAATTTTGTTAAAATTTCTTTGAAAAAGGTCTCAATTTATTTAAAAAGTTGTGAATTTTTTAGAAAAAATTAGAAAACATCTAAAACAATTTAGGGTTCTTATAATTTTCGCATGAAAAAATCTTATGTGATTTAAAGATGATCTTATAAATGTTTTTTTAGTAAATGGTAAGAATTTAAAAAATAACTAACCTCTGAAATGCTAGATTCTCTTTGAATGTTTTCTCGATGTTTCTCCCTTGTAGCTTGCTCCAAATTATTTAACGAATACTACCCAAGATTTTACGTAAAGTAAAAAGACAAAACAAGACCCTGTATATATAATGCAGATGATATAAATTACTGTTAGTATAATGAATGTGAGATAAATAAAAATGAAGAAGACTGTCTACATATATACCTAAAATTATATGGATCATCTCTATGTTTAATGAATGTGGGATAAACAAACAGACATGAAAATATTGTAATTAACAAGTAAATAACAAAATAAAAGAGTAAAGTTGTTTTTAGTTTTGAAGGGAAAATAATAAAGGGAAAAAATTGGGGGGAAATTTTGGAGGGAAAAATTTGAGCGAGAAATTTTGGATGGAATGTTTTTGTGGAAAATTTTGGGGAATATTTTTGGGGGAGATTTTGGAGGGAATTTTTTTTTAGGGGGGGGGAGTAATTTTAGAGGGAAAGATCATTCCGCAAGTTATAATATTGTCATTGGGAGGTTGAGCATTTGTATCATTCTATGTTCTTAGTGAGAAGTGATGGCTTTGTCAGATAAAGAAGATTTTTTTTCTAGGGCATCAACAAATTGTTCGCATACCTCTTCTTTTGGGACTAGAAAATGCGATGAGAATGCTTGTAATGCAAATGAGGCATCATATTTTCAGCTAGTCAGAAGTTTGATCATAGTGCAAGAAATGTTATTCAACATGCTCCTCAGGAAAGTCCTAAATTAGAGGACTTTAAAGGCACTGATGATAAAGGGGAGGAATATGATGGTGATCACTCTATTCAACAGTTTAATAGTAATGAAAATAATCAAAATGTTGGTCAAAGTGGAGACTATGATCAACGTTTAAATGATTGGGATGATAATTTTCCTCCAAGTGATGATTTTCAAAGTATCGATGAAGATTTCCAAGGCACCAATGAATATGATGAAGAATTTCCCTCAAGTGGCAATTTTAAAAGAAGTGCAGATGATTATGACAATGGTGGACACTCTTTCCCAAGTGGCGAATTTAAAGGAAGCAATGTTGGTGATGTTGATTTTCCTCCAAGTGAATATTTTGAAGGTATTGATGAATATTTTCCTCCAAGTGAGGATTTCCAAGGCACGAATGAGGATGATGAAGAATCCCCCCCAAGTGAGGATTTTAAAACTAGTGATGATGATTATGGAAATGGTGGACAGTCTTTCCCGAATGGGGAATAAAAATGAAGCAATGTTGGTGATGATGATTTTCCTCCAAGTGAGGATTTTCAAGGTACTGATGAGAACGATGAAGATTTTCCTCCAAGTGAGGATTTTCAAGCTAGTAATGATGATGATGAAGAATTTCCCTCAATTAGGGATTTTCAAAGTAGTGAAGATGATTATTCCATTGGTGGGCACTCTTTCCCGAGTGAGAAATTTAAAGGAAGAAATTTTGATGATGATGATTTTCCTCCAAGTGAGGATTTTCAAGATATTGATGAAGATTTTCAAGCCACTAAGCAGGATGATGAATAGTTTCCCTCAAGTGGAGATTTTGAAAGTAGTGAAGATGATTATGTCAATGGTGGACACAATGTTGATGATTATTTTCCTTCAAATGAGGATTTTCAAGGTACCGATGACAATGATGGAAAATTTTCTCCAAGTGAGGATCTTAATGGCATTGATAGTCTTATGGGTGATGATGATTTTCCTTCAAGTGAATATTTTCATGGAAGATATAATGACATTGGTGAGGATGGTAATCATTTTTCTAGTGATTTTGATATTCCTCTCATTAATGAGATTATTGATGACGATGATCATGGACCTAGGAATGAAGATCATGTTCTCAATCATTCAACTACAACAAATCAAGGTGATCGACATTCTCTTGTTTAGTCTCCTAACAATGTCTTGCTTGATATTCCTTATGGTGATGAGGAAAATCCTTCTAGTGAGGATGATAAAATAGTGGAGACATTACAAAGAAACATTGTGTCTAGGATTAGGACCAAACCTTTTTATATCAATCCAAATCATTCTAGTTATACAAGGTCTAGGAAAGAATTTCTCACTAAATCAATTTCCATAAGTGAATTTATTTCAAGTGAATGTTGTCAAAAGAATTGTTTGAAAAGAATGGACTACATGTATGCCTTGAATAAAAGAAGACATATTTGTCAATGAATAAGAGCAGTAAAAATTCATATTTGATGGGGTGTATGATATCCACCAAGAAAGGATATGATTATCACATTGGGAATACTTTACTTTGCATAAAGGCTTTCAAAAATTTACTCAATTGGTAATCTTCGTCTATCAAGAATCCATACAAGATTGGAAAAATATCCTTCATTTTATTCAAAGGTACATCATGGATGAGAGAGTGGGCCATTGACAAACACTAGATTTTCATGGATGCATGACTTCTTTTACAAACATAGAGAGTGTATGCCAAATAGAGACACAATATGTATTCCAGATAATTTCTCAAGGAGGGAAATCTACAACTTGTACAAAGGATATGTTGAAGGTTTTGAAGAAAATGGTAATTTTATTACACATGCATATTTTAAAAGAATATGGAAGAAACAATTCAACAATGTTTGTATTCCTAAGAAGTCAAAGATGGGGCTTTGCAGTATATGTGCTACTCTTAAATCAAGAAGAGATAAATATGAAGGGTAAGAAAGAGGTATGTATTTACTATTTTTTTTTTTAAATTGGTTAGTTATCAACTATGAAAACATATGATCAATATTTTCATTTGATGTCATGTGCAGATTCCATAGTCAAAGAACTTCAAGAACATTGGAATCAACAATCAAGTGAAAGGAAAAAGTTTTACAAACATTGAAAGAAGTGTTATGATGCTCCAAACAAATATTTAGGTATGATAATTGATGGCATGGACCAGAAGAAAACACTTCTACCACATTTTTTCCGTACACCAAAAAATTTATAGGAAGAGAATTTCATTAAGTTTCACTTGGTTAGTTGTATTGTTTTTAGTGGAAAAATGTGTCCAAGTGTTTACTTCACAGCTCCAAATATTCATAAGGATGAAAATAGGACCATCACTATAATCCATCATGTGATCACTCACTGGTCTAGAAATCTTCCTCAAGTTCTCTATCTACAGTTGGACAACACTAGTCTTGAAAATAAAAATCAAATTGTGTTTGGATATCCAATCATGCTTGTTGAAATGGGAATCTTTCAAAAGGTGAAAATTGGTTTCCTTATTGTTGGACACACTCATGATCATATTGATCAAATGTTCAGTAATTTTTCAGTAACGAATAAAAAATGTTGGAAGCCTACCATCATTGATTGAATGTATTAAGAAAACATACATTCCAGACCTTGGTTTTCATATATTATAAGAAACTGTTGACATGCAAATATTTATTCAGGGATTGCATTGTGAAAAAAATGTATTGAGAAACTTAATGACATTAGCTTCCAACATCAATTTTGTTTCAAAAAAATTGATTGGAAAAAACTTATATGGGGAAAGCAGTATTCAACTATTGGAGAATGGGAGCCTTCATCCAGTTTAACATTTTTGAAATTTATTCCAAATCGTCCAATATTTTCATCAAAGTTATTATTTTTACAATCATATATTGAAATCCATAATGCATAGAGGTATAATAGAGATGTATATTATTATGAATGCCTGGAAGAAATAAAAAAGTCCCTTAAAGATACATATGATTATTTTGATGTTGTTGATTCTGTTTTGTGTGACTCTTTTTTCAATAGTCAAAGTGACATAATTTCAAGCTCAAAAAATGAAGATACATTTTTTAAGGCTCCATTTCATTGGCCACAAAATATGCCAAATGAATCCGAAGAAAGAAACATTGTTGAACAACAAGAATCTCAAGGTTCTATTGAGTTTACACAAGCAGAGGAAAGAGAAATGCGTATTGGTTCACGAAGTTCGTGTGCACAACGTGAAGACATGGAATACCTTTGTAGGGTTTCAGTAAAAGATATTAATGAGGGTAGCATGCTTGCAGTCTTAGCAACTGAAGATCCACATGGTTATTCATTCTGGATTGCAAAGGTTATAAATATTGAGAAAGAAAATGAAGATGTCATTGCAATTGAAGTGCATTGGTATGCAACAAGTACACACCCATTCAATGGTGTGTACAAGCCAGAGATGGTGGTTGAGAAACATGTCAATAGAAAGAGAAAAAGAAATGGTCAAAATACAACTCGTCATTGCACTGACCCTTAAAATTTGATGATGTTGACATACTTGTTTATGATTTCAATTTGACAAAGAGAGGAACTATTCGCTCCAAGACAACATAGATTATCAAGATGTTGTTGCGACAAGAAATAAATGCAAGATGGGAGTCTGTTGAACCTAGTCATAGATCTAAAAGGATTTCAACATTTGAAATGTTGGGCATGCATGTACACTCAGAAGGTGCATTCATTGACAATAGAGAAGAGTATGGATCATCTACATATTCATCCAATCATTCATCTGAAGACAATGTAGACTCTTATGGTATTTTAGAATCCATGAGTAAATATGAATAAGTGTATGAAACATTTTATGTATTTTTTATCCATATGATGTTTGTATGGTAACTAGAAATGAACATTGAACTTATATATGATCTTACATGAAGTTATAAATCATTTTTATGTTTTATGAATTATATGTTTTGATTATGGAGAATGTAATAAAATTTCTTAGCTCATATGTTTTGAACATGGACAATATAACAATAATTTTAAGAAATAATTTATGTTTCATTCAATGTAACTTGCATTTACTTTTTTTTTGTTAAAAGTAAAAAAAATATTAAAAAGTGATGTTGAATTTTTAAAGTATAGTGTGATATTTTCATGGAATTATATATTACCTTGTCCTTAGGAGTGATAAACTAAGATTTTAAAAGTAAGCATTTAAAGGTTGATTTTATGAT
This sequence comes from Picea sitchensis, assembly GCA_010110895.2. Taxonomy (NCBI): domain Eukaryota; kingdom Viridiplantae; phylum Streptophyta; class Pinopsida; order Pinales; family Pinaceae; genus Picea; species Picea sitchensis. Next base: position 264,219 of record SNQJ01S0005364.1, on the reverse strand, counting down.
TTTGTTTACAGTCATGATGAGTTATTTTACCACTTTATAAAAATGTGTCATTTTAATACCCCAATTGTAGAATGGGTGCTACCGGTAGAAATACTTTTCAATTTGATGGTTTATTTTGAGGTTTTGGTTTTAATGGTACCAACTGCTAAAAATACGATTTCAAATTATCTAAAATTTTAACGTTTTGAAAAAAATAAATTGTATCGTTTTTTATTTATTTAGGTGCTGATTTTATGGTTTTTTTGAGCTATTGTCTAAGTTTTGAAGGCCATGTTTGAAAAATGTTGTAATTTTGACCCTGTTTGAAAAAATGGTGCTACTGGTAGCACTGATTTTTTATTTGGGGGTTGATTTTCATGTTTTTTTATGCAAAAATATGGGTTTTTTGGGCCATAGTTTTTGTTTTGAGGTCATAATTCTCATTAAGTCGGTAACTTTGTTTCCATCCCAAAATGAGAAAAATATCCCAGAACTAAACATCTACCTCAATTTCTTACAATGAAAACTCCTCCATACATCACAGTCAACCTTCAAACAACCACAACTCTTCCCTCTCAACGAACACAATTCTAGGAAATTATGAAAGAAATCAATGTTTTTCCTCACAAGATATGATACTATGTGAAATTCACAGAGAACCTATCTAGAGAAATTCACATAAATCTTACAAAAAAAAACAGAGAGAGAAAAAAGAAACATAGAGAAAGAAGCAAGAATGAGAGAAAAAATTGAGAATTAATGTATTGTATTATTCAATATATTAAATGTTGGTTGTGGAGCCTGATTATCTTCCTGATTCAAAGGTTTTTTTTTTTCAGCCATGTTTATACCCCATGAAGACTGTGCACCCCTCCACGAGGGGGGTTGCAAGGGGGGCTTTCCCCCCTTGTGGGGTTTGGGGGGATCATCCCCCTGAATGGGGGGTTCAGGGGTGAAGCCCTCGAAGAAAAAATTGCCTTGTAAATGTATATTGTAATTTCATAGTAAATATGGACCATTCATTATAAGTTCACAAATATGACAATAGAATTTATGTTAGGGTTTTTTCCCTAGAAGGAAACCCTCTTTTATGAGGGAATTGCATTGTGGATGTGGATCCTTGGGAATATTTTATTATGAGATAGAAGACTGTGAGAGAAAGAAGAGGAAGTTATAGTGGGTGTGTTGTAGGTTGTATCCCTTCATTTTGTTGGATAATAAAAAGGAAGGACTTGGCAATTTCTCTAGTGGACATAGCCCACACTAGGTGAACCGTGTATATCTATGTCTCTATTGTATTGTGTATCTTCTGTGTTTTATTTTCACATTTGTTTTATTTTATTGTTTCATGATCTTGTTTTTCTAACAACTGGTATCAGATAGAAATTTAATTCGTTGCAAAAGAGGGTTCTTGGTTTGAGTGGGAGCAATGGCATAAGAGAGAAAGTTTAGGGTCGAGAAATTTAACGACCAAAACTACCAGTTATGGAAGATGTAGATGGAAGATTATTTATATTAGAAGGATATATTCCTACCATTGGGCAGAATAGCAAAGAAGTTGACGACCATGAAGGACAAAGAATAGGAGGTTCTTGATAGAAAGGCACTAAGAATGATACGACTGAGCCTAGCAACATCGATAGCTTTCAATATTTCAGAAGAAAAGAGAACGAAGGAGTTGATGGATGCATTGGCTAAACAATATGAAAAAATCTTGGCATCCAATAAGGTATTTCTAATGAAGATATTATTTAATATGAAGGTGTTAGAAGGTGGGTTTGTTGCACATCATTTAAATTAATTTAATATGGTTACTAATCAGCTAAGTTTGTAAAAGTGGACTTTGATGATGAAGTCAAGGCTCTTCTAATATTGTGCTCATTGCCAAAAAGATGGAATGGCTTGGTCATGGTGTAATGAACCTCCTCGCTACGACAACAACTCCGATAACAAGTGGATTTTTTTTTTCTTTTTTTTTTTAAAGTGTGTGCGCGCGTGTAGAAGGAAACAGACACACTTGAATCTACGTCGCCACCTGACAACTAACAAGATGCAACCACGATGATCACAACAAAAAGGACATAAGGTGCACAACAAGTAACTGCAAGCATTAAACGACCATAGACATAAATAAGAATCCATAAAAGTAGATTTTACTATTTTTGCATAGGAAAGCAGGGCGTTTAATCTTATTCCTCTGCTCTGGAGAGAGAGAAGTTCAGATAGGCTCCTGGCCGATTGCTCAGGCAGAAACTAGTAACCCAACGACGAACAAGACGCAAGCCAGACGAACACAGCCAGATGGCATACGACGTACCACAGTAACAACATGCATTTTACGACGATCAGAAGACATAAGTAAGACTGACTATCCGCCTGTCCTACCCTACAATGGTTAGGACCTCTAAGACACATAATCAATGCTCAAGCCCAGGTTCCCATCGATTTTAACCATTTAAGGTCTCAGGGTTGGCGACTGTTCTGAGGAACATGGAGGTGTCTACATCCCACTAAATCAATCACATCTCGCCTCTAGACTAGACGAATAAACGCACCTCAACAAGTTTCACTAGCGCTAAAGTAAGCTAGTTACTTGTTCGACAAGTATCAACATCTTTCGTGGCACAATAAACCCAATTACTTAATTAAGTACACATCTACAATTAAATGGCGCAAGAGCAAAAAAATTAACATAATCAACGTCAACATACGAAGGGTGAAAGAATAATCTCAACTTATTCATGACGCAAGGGAGTTTAACTACTTAGCTAGTCGTACATCAACATTAGAATCAAGGCGCAAGTAATATAACTACATTACATTTCAAGGTGTAAGAGAATCATTAGGTTTATTCCAAGACACGATAGGAAACAAAGTCGAGGCCCAACATACCTTCACATGAATAGCATTATTAAATGATACGCCAATAATCTATGTACTTAATTGTTCACCCACCTTAAATTATACATCACCTTAAATTGAGGCGCAAGAGTAACATCAATTAATTTATTGCAAAAGGACATCTAAGGTCCAACAATCATTCACTATCATAAGGTCTAAACACAACCAGTGATAAATCACCTTAAAATCATGGCCCAAGAAAACATAACACTTAATCAATCAAATTAAACCCAAGGACTACATATCCATGAATCCCAATTCTCCAATAATTTTCCATTTTTGAAGAAGTTTTTAATATTGTGCACCATTTGTTCTACAAATTGAAGTAGATAGACATCTAAGGACAGTTAAGATTCTAAACGCAAGAATTTTCCCTTTTTATTCTATCTATTGTTGTCTAGGAAAATGTCTAGATGACAAATTAGGAGAGGTGATTTAATTATGCTATAATTCATTTAAAAACAAAAATCTCAAATCAATACATGTGTTGTAATTCTACTAAAATTCCTTATCAACTAGCTCAATTAAAATAATAAATGTTTCCATGCATTACTTAATATGAAACAATATGTTAACATTGCAATTTAAATGACAAGGGTCTTATCATCCAATGTTATCCAAGGCCAACATTCCATATTGCAAGACATTACCCCTAAAATTTTACCCAAGCTTACCATGAGATTTTATTACAACCTCATTACAACCATGATAAGCAAAATAGAGGTGATGAGCACAAATGAAATGAAACCCAGGATGAAAATCTTATGGCAATTTGATTAGAATGTAAATCTAGTAAATCATGATTAGAATAATCCATTCTAATCCCTTTTTCTCAAGGCCATTTTAAATTAAACACCGACGGACTACAATACATTAACCATCACCACAACTAATTTAACTAAATTAACAATGCTGTAATGAATACGACCATTCTAATTTAACAATGCTAATTTAATTTAATTTAACAATGCTGGAATGATTACACAGTCTTCTTTCATAACCATTTTCATAACCAGTCTGTCATGCTGTAATGAATACACAGTCTGTAATGCTGTAATGAATACACAGTCTTCTATAATTTAACTATTTTCATAACCATAAAGGATTCTTTTTAAAGGGAAAATGTTTAAATCTAATAGATGCCCATTCTGTAATGTTGTAATACGTAAACATGCCTACTGGAATAAAATGCCCACTGTAAATAATGCCCACGCTGAAATAAACAATGAAATGCCCCAACGAATTGACATAAATTTACAACGAAATGACGACAATTCTACAAAAATGAATGACAACAAATTATAAAATGAAATTACAGCAACTTATAACACAAAATGCCCTACAATTTTAGAAACGCCCAACGAATTCAGACCCCACGAAATGAATGCAGAAATGCCCAACAAATTCAGAAACCACGAAACGAATGCAGAAATGCCCAACAAATTCAGAAACTCCCAACGAATTCAGACCCCATGAAACGAATGCAGAAATACCCAGCAAATTCAGAAACCACGAAATGAATGCAGAAATGCCCAACAAATTCAAAAACGCCCAACGAATTCAGTCTTTGTCGATTGCTAAAAGGCAGTTTCAGAAGGAATCTCCTATGGTTTTAAAATATCAGTAATTTCATTTCTCCTTTCATAATTTTTCAGTTCATAAAGCAAAACTCGGAATCACCCAGAAGGAGTTTGGGGATAATTTAAAATGGCTGTGAAAGCATATCCTTTCTGATTTCTGGGTTGTAAATTAAAATGGCAGTGAATGCAAATGCCCAAGAATATATAACCGCCCACAATCATCAAAACGCCAGCAATGATATAAAACGCCCCAGTCACAAATGGAACGCCCACAGGCAAGGGAAAATCGCCCACAAAGAAGCAAATATGCCCACAGTAAAGTAATACACCACAACAAATTGCAAAAACCCCCACATAAAGGTAGAACGCTCACGACAAGGTAAAAACGCCCAGGGAAATGTAAATACGCAGACAAGCAACACCAACGAATAAGAAATATTTTATGACTATAGCCAAACTTTAACCTCCAAGGAACAAAAGTAAAAAAACCATTAAATCCATTCACAACTAATATTCTGATACTATAGTAGATCATAATGCATCCTATTCTACCAAATTACAAACCAACCATACCGTTGCCTTATAGCCCACCGTGATGACGTCCGCGCTCCGTCCCGCTCTTGCTCCGTGCCGCTCCTGCTTGTCGACTGTAGAGACTACATCGGTACCTCCTAGCCAAACGCTAGGGGTACTCTGCTTCCCCTTAGCCCCCCGAGCCGCAAAGGGGTCACACACAGTCCAGAAGGTATACCTAGCTTCCCAGCT
>SNQJ01S0005364.1:184955-232882 GCA_010110895.2 Picea sitchensis | reverse complement strand
GGGATGTTGTCCACCCCTCTCCCTCAACCTCTCTGGAAATCGTGTGTGGCCCCTTTACTCCATATGTGAGTCTGGTCGGCAAGCTATTGTCAGCCTGCATTATCGACAATCATGTCAGAACATGTCAGCATCAAATCATCAAATCAATGAAATATCATAGTAAATAAATCAACCCAAATAGCACACTCCCTGACTCAATCCGGAGTCCAAGGGGTTCCACCGATGCCTCTGCATCCTTAAGGTCCAAAACCCTACACACTCAATAAAACTGAGTCAATAGTACCTGTCTACATCAAATAGTAAAACATCATGTCGTCTATCATAACGCATCATAATCAAGTATAAATGTTTTAACATCAGAAAAGTTCAGATCACTTGCGAGCAAGTGTCCTCAAATAATAAGTTTTCTCAGTGCGCCAGAGTGGGATGTTACACATGGTTGTAAGTAACCCCATATATGGTTCAAACACTCTAAAATTTGATGTGTTGTTGGTGTTATCCTTAGCGAGGAAATGTGGTGAAAAATCATAGGTGAGACATCAGGTAATGCGTTAAACATGGAGAACATGGGAAGACAAAAGGATAGAGGAAAGGGCTTAGGGAATCACAATAATTCTATTAGGATATTTAGACACTTAGGAGTTATTTAAGATCTACTTGGTCTAATGTGTCATTAGGTAAAAGCGTGTTTCTTTATTATGTTTTATCATAATAATTTGCAACATATCTCATTAGAATCAGACAGTGATTCAGATCTGACCTCGGGAGAATCTTGTTGTAAATCATGTGGCATTTTGCCCATGATTTACAAAGGGAAACGAAAATGTTTGGGTTTGCACAGTCAAACCACCCTCAAATCAAATTAAGTCGAGACACCTGCTGTGCCCATATTATCTACAGAAGAATATTTGCATGGCCTCGAGGTGTAAGGATAGACTCGAAGAAAGTTGTTGGTGTCACCTGGAGTATTCATGGATGATAGGCTCCATTCTGATCCCGATGAAGGCAGTTATTGAAACTGAGGGAGGTGGCTGAAACCTTGTCTCAGCACATAAATGGAAATCCAGAAAGACTGGAATATTTAGAGCTCGCATCTAACAACAAAAGATTGTCTGCACAATCTGACAGAGCATACGCCGACTGAAAACTTTGAATGCAGCAATCTGATCACACTCCTGATGGTTGTAGAAGTTCTACTTATATACAGGAAGTTTTGATATTTTGTAAAGGTCGAATGGTTGAGCTAGGCTCCTTGTTATTGTAATATTTTGATTGAGAACAACTGGTTCTCTGGTTATGGATTTGTTTTTGAGACATCTTGGTTAATCTAAGTCATCTTTGTTACTCCATCTTATTTGCCTCTGATACTAAGAGAGTTCATGTTTTATTGATTCACATGGATTGTTGTAACTGTATTATGATAAATGTTTGATTATAGTATTGTTATGATTTCTTTTAGCTTCCTTGAAATTTGAATCCAAGAGGACCTTGTGTTTAAGTTTTTCCTCCTTAGGCCATTGGAAGACCTGATGTTTATGACAGACCTCTACACTCTCCTCACCAAAGTCTTCCCTCTATTCACCCTTACTCCAACTTACTAACTGAAGTTGATTCCAGACCTCAATTGCTTATGCATGCTAGTCCAGATTTCTGAGTTAGAACGTTACTATCATTGAGTCTTCTCCATTTGACCACCTAAAACTCTTTTACATTTACTGTATAAACTGATGGGCACTGGTATTATTCCCATTATAGTATGAGGGTGATTATGAGTGCTAACGGTATGCATTAGTATGCATTTGTAGTTAGGAAATCTGACGATCACGATATGTTCCCGACATAGAGTGATCTGACGGTTCATACTCTCCTTGATCTTAACGTTCATTGATCTGTGGCTTAACACCCGATTGGCCCATGATATCTATTTAAATACCATGGAGGGTCATTTGCCGATGATCGATTGTGATAAACTCTCTTGTAAAATCTCTCCGTAATCTTTTTATTTTTCATTATTAAACTGCTCCAAGTGGCCGCGTTGGTTGGGGCCGTGGATATTTCCCCGTAGGGGTTTTACCATGTGAAAACATTGGTGTGTTGATCTTTGATCTGGTTGTGTGAGTGGTTACTGAAGTTGTTCATCCTTTTTTGGAATACATGTGTTTTCGAACATGGTATCAGAGCCTGTTTGAAGACCCACTCCTGTTATAGATCGAGATCGTGAAGCCAAGTTGCCTCATCTTCATTTTCTATAATAGTACATTTCTGGGATGAGAGGACTATTACATTGCATCCAGAGCACTTCTTTCATTCATGAACACTTTCCATTTCACTCGAAAAGGTTTTTGTTTTCCCAAGATCCGACCATTACAGTAAGATCTAGAGGTATAAAGCTTGAATATGTTTTTTTTTAATTTTTTGCAGAATAGTGTTTTGGTTTTATTTCGGTTTTGTATTATTTATTTATGGGTTGCTACTCTTTTAGATCTGTGTATTCTCTTTTCCCCGTGCCATGTGAGATCTCGAAAAATCAGAAATAGATAGGAAAAGGTGCATCTTCCGGGTAAGCTAACTAAGATCTAACCCTTGTTGTCATCGAGAAGCGAATTTTTTTCTTGTGTGAAAAGAGGTTTTTTTAGCACGCTCTCCAAGGTTGTCAACACCAACAACAACAACAACCCTCCTTCTGAAAATTACAATATGTTTTTCTAGACCATTTGATTAAAATTTTCCTTATTAAGTAAAAGGTCTTGAGTTCAAGTCTCTCCTTTGTTACTTTTTTTGAAAAAGTTCATGCTAAAATTGTAAAATGTATTTCACTTCAAGTATAAAAGTGAATCACTATAAGTAGCTTTAATATTTTATTTTAGAGTTATTTATTTTGCATTCAACTTTTCTATTATAAAGTAACTTCATTGTAAAAAGTGATCCCCACTTCTCTTTATAAAAGTGGGTCACTTCATAAAGCAACTTACACTATCACGTGGTCATTTGGTTATCATTTATGCCTTTTTTAAAAAGGGCATAACTCCCACATCCGAAGTCTATTTTCAGTGCCGTTTTTTTTTAAAACTACATAACTTTTCGATCTATTTCCATCGAGATCATCAGTTTCAGTTTTTAAATCCATATTATTTGCATATTTAATATGGCTTCTACAAGTAATGTTTTTCTTACCAGCACCAACTACTTCCAATGGAAATCTCATATGGAAGATTTATTAAGAAGTAAAGGCTTGTACGGAATTACCTTGGGAAAGGAAAAAGAACCCATTATGATGATAAGAAATACAAATGGGCTAATAGGAGTGACGAAGCACGTGGACTAATCAGAATGTCCATCTCTCTCGATTTAAGGTACCACCTTCAAGAAATTGATGATCCCGAAGAATCTTGGGAAAATATTGAATTTGTGTTTGGTAAACTCAATATTATTCGAGCACAACAGTTAGAAAATCAAGTATTGACCTTGAGTCCAAGTGATTTTTCTTGCCTTGGAGACTATCTATCTAGGTTTAAAACACTCAGAATTTTATGTGAAGAATGTAAGATAAAAATGGAGGAAGAGCGTTGCATTTATCTTATTCTTTCTAAGCTAGGTAGTGCATATTCTGTGTTTGTATCTACCTTTTATTCCATGAGAGAGGCTCTAGGGAAAGCTTATGAAAAACTCACTCTTGAGTCCTTTTGTGCTGCTTTGATTAGAGAGGAAGATAATCTTGTACAACTTAGAGTAATCAACACTGCAGGTACCTCCAACAAAGCCTTAGTTGCCTAGCAGAAAGATAAACCCAAGTATCCCAAGAAGCAACATCCTCGCTACAACAAAAAGCAACATAAGGGTCCCAAACCCACTCAGATAGCTTCAGCTCCTAATGGTGACAAAGGAGAAAAATATAAAAATAAGAAGACTGACAGACATTGCAACTTTTGTGATAAAGATGGTCATGATGAATCTAATTGTTTCAAGAAGATGGCAGATTTAGAAGCAGCGATGAAGAAGCACAACATCAGTATTGATTCTACTTCTTCTTCTTCTTCTCATGGACATGCACTTTATGATTATGGTTTCTCCTTCAACACAACTTCTACTTCTTCTTCTAATGAGTGGATTATTGATTCAGGAGCATCTTATCATATGGCTAAGGATAAAGCCATATTTTTTGCTCTACATGAATGCAACACCAAGAAAATATTTGTTGGTGATGATATATCTCTTAGTGTTGTAGGATATGGAACAATTCAAGTAGATAATGGTGATTTCAATGATGTATTATGTGTTCCAAGTCTTTCTTGTAACCTTCTATCAGTCTATCAAATCACTCATTCAGGTGAAGGTAAAACCCTAGAGTTTTCACCTCACCAAGTTGTAATCAAGGATCTAAAATATCCTAAGCATGCTCTTGCAACTGGAATTGTTGATGATATTACCAAGTTGTACAAGTTTGACAACTTTGGGTCATCATCTTTTACATCAGTTTTTGTTTCTCATAGTGATGACTTGAGAAAACTTTGGCATGAGCGGTTTGGTCATCTAAACTATCGCTCATCGCAACAACTATGTAATCAACATATGGTGACTGATCTTCCTCTTGTTTCATGCAGAGATGTGTATGTTCCGGTTGTGTTCTCGGAAAACATCATCGGGACAGTTTTGACAAACGTGCCTCTTGGCATGCCTCGGGCCCTTTGCAACTTGTTCACAATGATTTGTGTGGTCCACTTTCTTCTCCTTCCTTTTCTGGGTGCAAGTATTTCTTAACTTTCATTGTTGATTTTTCCAGACGTACTTGGGTTTACTTCTTAAAACTTAAGAGCGAAGTTTTTGACAAGTTTTTGGTCTACAAAGCCCTTGTAGTTCAAAACAATATGGACATAAAATTCAAAAGTTAAGAACAGATAATGGAGGTGAATATGTGAACAATAATTTAACAAGTTATTGCACTACACAGGGCATCCAAATGCAACACACTGTTCCATATACACCACAACAAAATGGTGTTGCTAAGAGAAAGAACAACACATTAAAATAAATAGTTAATTGTATGATCCAATCTAAGGGATTAAGTCTAAAGTATTGGGCGGAAGCAATCAACTGTAAAAATTACATAATCAATCGCACTCCCACAAAGGCTCTTAAATATATAACACCGGAAGAAGATTGGAATAAAAGTAAACCAGATGTAAATCACTTCTGTGTATTTGGCAATATAGCATGGGCTCACATTCCTGATGAGAAAAGGAAAGCATTGCAGCCTAAAAGTGAGAAGTGTACATTTGTTGGTTATTCTGAATATGTAAAAGGTTATATACTTATTCAACCACATTGTAATGAAATTATTCTTAGAAGAGATGCTAAATTTGATGAAAATATCTTGGCTTGCGAACCTAATTCGATGGTTGTGCCTTCTTCGACCTATGATCCATCTTCGGCGCTTGTGCCTTCTTCTATTCCTTTTCTAGTTTCTTCTTCAGATGATGATAGTGAGGATGAAAATCCACCTCCACCTTCTCATCTTCCTCCACATGATTCCTTTGAACCTGAACTCGCACCAGTTCCACTGCTTCCTAGATGGGTCCGTTCAACATGAGAATCAGTTGGTGATCTTGTCGGTGATCCTTCATATCAACGTCGAACACGTTCATAGTTCCAACGAGCCTCTTCTCTTTTGGCTCAAGTTTCAAAGACTCATGATCCAGAGACATTTGCAAAAGCTTCAGGTCATCTAGATTGGGATACAACAATGAATGAAGAGTATCGTTCTTTAATGGAAAATGATACTTAGGATCTTGTACCTCTTCCAAAAGGAAGAAAACTTATCAGATGTAAATGGGTCTACAGAACTAAGTATCCATCATATGGAAGTGTTGAAAGACACAAGGCTCGATTAGTTCCCAAAGGATTTTCCCAAGTTGAAGGGATTGAATATAATGAAACCTTTTCCCCTGTATCCAAAATGAATTCCATCCGCCTTGTTCTTTCCCTTCCTGCCTCGCATAAATTGGAGGTCCATCAAATGGATGTTAAATCTGCCTTCTTGCATGGCAATTTGAAATAAGAAATCTACATGGAACAACCTCCTGGCTATGTCAAGAATGACTCTAGCCTTGTTTGTCACCTTAATAAATCTCTTTATAGTCTTAAGCAAGCTCCCCGACCTTGGTATGACAAAATGGACAACTTTCTTATTGACACTGGATTCTCTAGATGTCATTCTGATCCTAATGTCTATACCAAGAAAGTAGGAAGTCATATCATAATCCTTTTCCTTTATGTTGCTGACCTTATCCTTACTAGTAGTGACTCAAAATTTTTAAACCATGTGAAAACCAGCCTTAAGAAGAAATTTGAAGTGATAGACTTAGGTTTTTTGCACTATTTACTTGGCCTCCAAGTTTTGCAGACCAATGAAGGAATTTTTCTTTCCTAGTCTAAGTATGCTTGTGACCTTCTTCGTTGCTTTCACATGGATGATTGTAAACCATCCCCTTCTCCCTTCCATTCTGGAGTCAAGCTTACTGCCACCTGTACTTCTCCTAAAGTTGATGCCACCCTGTAGCGTTAGTTAGTTGGTATCCTCTTATACTTGACTCATACCTGTCCTGATATTTCCTTTGTTGCTGGTCTTGTTTCCCTGTATATGAAAACACCCTACGAAAGCCATTGGAAAGCAGCTAAAAGGATACTTCGCTATGTTTGTGGTACAGTTCAGTTCGGAATACATTATAGTTCAAGGGGGACTCCTTTATTGGTTGGTTTCACTGATTCAGATTGGGCCGACGTCCTTGATGATTGGAAGTCTACTGCAGGTTATGTTTTTAGCCTTGGTTTAGGACCTGTCAGTTGGGCCTGTAAGAAACAACAGGCTATTGCACTTTCTTCAGTAGAAGTAGAGTACCGAGTAGTGGTAAATGCAATTCAGGAAGCCTTGTGGCTTCGACGGATCCTTTCATAGTTTGGATTCGATCAACATCATCCAACCAGCCTTTGGTGTGACAATCAGAGTGCCATCAAGTTGGCCAAAGACCCAGTTCAACATCAGCATAGAAAGAACATCTAGCTACACATGCACTTCATCAAAAAACTCATTCATGATCAAGTTATTGAAGTGCTCTTTTTCCCTACAGAATATCAAGTTGCAGACATTTTCACAAAGTCTCTTACAGAAGCGAAGTTTTCCAAACTTCGATCTATGTTAGGAATTCATGGAGTTGTCATTAAGGGGGGATAGGCTCTAATGTCTCCTTCCTTCTCCTATTGTGTCAACATTGTAAATCCTTCAATCCTATCCCAAGTTGTTATTAAGGGGGGATGTTAGGATATTTAGACACTTAGGAGCTAGTTAAGATCTACTTGGTCTAATGTGTCATTAGGTAAAATTGTGTTTCTTAGTGTGTTTCTTTAGTATGCATTAGTATGCATTTGTAGTTAGGAAATCCGACAGTCGCGATATGTTCCTGACATAGAGTGATATGATGGTCCATACTCTCCTTGATCTTAATGGCCATTGATCCATGGATTAACACTCGATTGGTCCATGATCTCTATTTAAAGATCATGTAGGGTCATTTGCCGATGATCTATTGTGAGAAACTCTCTTGTAAAATCTCTCTGTAATATTTTTCATTTGCATTAATACACTGCTCCAAGTGGTCGCATTGGTTGGGGTCGTGGATGTTTCCTTGTAGGGGTTTTACCACGTGAAAACATCAGTGTGTTGATCTTTGATCTAGTTATGTGAGTGGTTATTGAAGGTGTTCGTCCTCTATTGGAATACCTGTGTTGTCTAACAAATTCTAGGAAGGGAAGATCCAAATCCATATTGGAAAAGATAGAGTTTTGGAATTGTGGGAAGAAAGGACATCTGAAGAAAGACTATAGAGCTCCAAAGAAACAAAGAGATGGATAAAAGGAGAAAAATCAAGAAGCAAATGTAACATGTGATGTGTTACAAGATGATTTGATTCTTTATATAGATAATATTTATGAGTCTTGGTTAGTAGATTTAGGGGCTTCATTTCATGCCACACCCCATAAGAAACATTTTATAGATTATGTTTAAGGTGATTTTTGACAGGTTCATTTGGGTGATGATGCACCATGCAAAATTGTTGGAATGGGAAAGGTAAAAATAAAGCAAAGGAATGGAAACCAATGGTTATTGAAAGAGGTAAGACATGTTCCAGATCTAAGGAAAAATATAATTTCAACAGGGCAATTGGAAATTGAAGGTTGTATATCCATATTTACAGATAAGGTGTGGAAGGTCACCAAAGGATCATTGGTGATAGAAAAAGGAGAAAAGGTATGTACATTGTATTTATGTACTGTTGATACTGACTCTTCCATCTCTTTAGTTTCTACAGGACTAGTTATAGCACCATGGAATCATAAGCTTGGACACGTGAGTGAGAAGGAGATGCAGATACTTCACAAAATAATTTTTTTTCCAGATCTTAAACAAATTGATTTGGATTTCTGTGAGCACCGTGTTTGTGGAAAACATAAGAGAGTCAAATTTATCAGAGTTGGAAAAGAAAATAAGAGTGAAAGGTTAGAGATTGTACATACAAATGTATGGGGACCAACTCAAGTATCATATCTTGGTGGCTCTCATTATTATGTTACTTTTATTGATGATGCAACTAGAAAAACTTGGGTTCATTGCATTAAAAAAAATATGATGTTTTTGATACTTTTAAGAAATGGAAAGCTTTGGTTGAGAATGAGACGGGAAATAGGTTGAAGTGTCTCATATCAAACAATGGAGGTGAATATTGCAGCAAGGAGTTTGATGATTATTGTTCATACCATGGGATTCATAGAGAGAAAATAGTTCCAGGAACACCACAAGAAAATGGTGTGTCAGAAAGGATGAACAGGACAATTATGGAGAGTGCAAGGAGTATGAGATTGCATGTTGTGTTTCCCTTACAGTTTTGGGCAGATGTTGTAAATATTGTTGTTTACTTAATAAAAATAGGACCTTCAAGCTCTTTGGATGGTGCAATTCTAGAGGAGACATGGATAGGTAAAAAGGTAAACTATTATTTTTTGAAGAATTTTGATTGTGAAGCATTTGTCCATATTGATAAAGAAAATAGAACAAAGCTTGAGGAAAAATCCAAGAAGTGTGCCTTTATTGGATACAATGTTAATGATTTTGGTTATCGCTTATGGGATTATGAAAATAAAAAAATAATTAGGAGTAGAGATGTCATATTCAATGAGAAGGTCATGTACAAAGATTAGTTGCAGGGAAAGAAACAGGAAAAAGAAAATCTAGAATACACAATGTTTGATGAGATCACTGAAAAATAAATTCCAAAGGTACCAAAAAACAAAAATGTACAAAAACAGAAAAAATAAGTACCTCAAACTCCTACAAGTATTATTAGAATATCTACGAGGTTAAGTAGACCCCCTGAACGATACTCTCCTTCTTTGTATTATGTATTGTTAATTGATTCTGGTGAACTAGAATGTTATGGAGACGCAATGCAGGTAGACACTAAAAAGAAGTGGGAGCAAGGCATGAAAGAGGAAATGGATTCCTTGGTAAATTACCAGACTTGGGACTTGGTTCAATTTCCTGTGGGAAAAAGATCATTGTAGAATAAATGGGTTTACAAGTTGAAGAAAGAAAATGGAGGAAAAAAGTGGTACAAGTCTAGACATTTTGTAAAGGGGTTTGCACAAAAGAAAGGTATAGATTTTGATGAAATATTTTCTCCTGTTGTTAAGATGACTTCAAGTAGGACTATTTTAAGTCTTGTGGTAGTAGAATATTTGCATCTTGAACAATTAAATGTAAAAACATATTTTCTCCATGGGGATTTGGATGAAGATATTTATATGCAATAGCCACATGGGTATGAGGTCAAAGGGAAAGAAAAATTGGTATACAGGTTGAATAAGATCTTGTATGGCCTAAAGTAATCTCCAAGGAAGTGGTATTTGAAGTTTGATAGTTTTATGATAGAACAAGGTTATAGTAGATGTCATTCTGATCATTGTGTTTATTTTGAAAGGATAGAAAATTGAAGCTATATTATCTTGCTAGTGTATGTAGATGACATGATTGTTGCGAGTTCTAATATGCATGATATAAATGTGCTCAAGAAGAAATTATCTAATTCATTTGCGATGAAGGATTTGGGTGTTACAAAGAAAATCCTTGGTATGAGAATAACAAGAGACAGGAAAAAATGCTAATTGACATTGTCTCAGGGTGAGGACATAGAGAAGGTGTTGGATAGGTTTAGAATGTAGAATGCAAAACCAATTAGTAAACCTTTGGCCAACCATTTCAAATTAAATAAGGAAATGTGTCCCAAGACACAGGATGAGATAGAATACATGTCCAGGGTTCCTTATTTATCAGCAGTTGGTAGCTTGATGTATGCGATGGTTTGCACAAGACCAAATATTGAACATGCAGTGGGAGTTATGAGAAGGTATATGAATAATCTAGGTAAATAAAATTGATAGGAAGTAAACTGGATTCTCATGTATTTGAGAGGTACTTCTACTCATGCATTATGTTTTGGAGGTTCAAACACTGTTCTACAGGGATATGTTGATTCAGATATGGCAAGTGATAAAGATAGAAAGAGGAGCACCATAGGGTATGTTTTTACTGTAGGTGGAAAATTAGTAAGTTGGATTTCAAAGCTACAAAAGGTTGTTGCACTTTCAATAATAGAAGCAAAGTATGTTTTTTCTACAGAGGCTAGTAAAGAAATGATTTGGTTACAGAGGTTTATGGAGGAAATTGGAAAGAAGCGGGAGAATAGGTTTGTTGGCAGCCAATTCACATTTTTCCACTGTCTCTTAAGCTGCCTACACTAATGTTTTGCAAACTTTAATGTTTCGTCGCAATTCTCAAATAAACGACACTTTTATTCTTTTCACCTTTTGCACACTTATCTTCGTTTTGTTTTCACGACTGTAAGCATAAAAACATTGGTCTTTTGAAGTCGCATTAGAATCAGTATTGAATTGTCGTTATCATTCTTGTCGATATATCCATTGCATTTATACTTCACTTATCACTATGCAGTTTGCAAAAACCCTTTTTGATCTGTACTCATTAGACATTCTTGGATTGATTGTGTGACTTTGTCTCATTGATTTTGTGATGCAATGGTATTCTTGTGATGGTGATTGAATCCTTGATATATTGGTGGTTTGATGTTCTTTGTTTTTGATCAAATGCCTTGGTGAAATGGTTTCATAAGAACGCATTAACATTGTGATTAAACCCATGGTGCAATGGTCGATGTAGTGGTTTCTTTGAATCATACAAACACTTTTGTTGATTTAATATATGGACCGATTGTTGARCACTATGGTTTTCAAGTGGATATTTGATATTTCATTTGGTTAAAATATTTTGGTTATGAATATTGTGAGTATGTGAATAGTCGATTTGATAATTGTTTTGATTGTGATTTGAGTTAAACTCTTCACCAAGGCACTGTCAATTGTACAGCTGATATGATAGTTATGCATGGATTTACTGCCTTCCACCACCCTCTCACACTTTGGCATTAATGCCTGCTTCCTTATCGAGTTACCTCTGTTGATTTTTGGGAAAATCTCTAAGCATACCCCGTTCAAACCCTTGTCCCAAACCCCTGTCCACTGTATGTTCTCTCCTGGCTCCTGAAGGGTGAATTGAACCCCCATGGTGTTCAAAGTCAGTTTTGGTTTCATTTTGCCAGAGAAAACTGCCCCCGTAATTTCCCCCAGAGTCACATTTTTGCGTGAGCGATTCTGGGAAAACGGATTTGAATTAGATCAAACCGTTGAAAAATCAGAACCGTTTTTAGCCCCTTTACCCTCATTGCGGGCGGTTTCCTCAGAAATCGAGTGGTTACAGAGATCTAGCTCATGTTTTTCAGGTCAATTTTCAGATCTTCTCAATGGTTGAAGGGAACGTATTGGGTCTGTGTGCATTTGCCAGAATGCTTATCACTTCTCCAGATCTGTGCTTCAGAACTACCTCTTACCTGTCTAGCCTCTCACACTCCTGAACCCTTGATCAATCCTCCCGGGTATGAATTTCGATATCATTTTCGTTTTGTCAATTGCTAGGAGTAATAAAATGATTTGAGTTGATTAAGTTGGCGAAATTCGTGGTTTGTTTTTAATTGGATTTGTTTCGTATCTACTCAGGGCAAGAAATTTTCATGCTAGATTTGGAATACAATCACATTTTGATTCGATTTGTATGCTATGATCTTTGAATGATTGTATGAGTTTGGTTGTTACATATGCTGCCATATGATTTTCAACGCTGGAATACAGTTCTGACCGTTTCCAATTTGAGAAGAACGAATTTGTTTTTACGCAAACAGTGCTCTCACTTAAGCTTGTGCAAATAATATTCATGCCCGAATCTTGAGGTAGTTTCGATTCACGATGATTTTGTTAAAACCCTTGTTGTTTGATTCACTTAAATAGATTGTTGTCTATTTTCAGTTGGTTTGATCAATTTCAGGAGTTAGATTCACATCGTGAAAGTTGCTCTGTTTGTTTTTAGTTTGCAAACGAATTCATCAATAATTGTTATCTTCATCAAATCCAGTTATAATGCGTTTGAAACAAATAATTTTTAATCAAAGCAAATCTATCTTGTTTGCCCAGTTTGCTAAAAACAAATGATCAGATAATTCTTATGAACCCTGTTACCAGCTGAGTGATTTCATTACGATTTCATTTATAGACAGTTACGCGCCAGTGTTGGCTTAGTTCGCTCATAGCATTAAAGGTTTGTTATATCAATACAGTTATAACAATTTGAACATGATTCTGTTTAGATTCGATTGTGTTACCTTTTGATGAGACGGCATAACAATTGCATAAAACTTGTTTTAATTGTATTGATTGCATTGGATATGAAACGATTTCCTTAACCCGACTTTGTGGTAATAATCGAAACAGAGTACACCTATCTCTGTATTCGATTGAATGATTTTGATCCTGTTTGATTTCAAATGGTATAAAAATTTCAAACTAAATGATTCATTTTCAAATAGCTATTGGATTTTAATTGAATTTAATTCGTTAAAAGATTTTTAATCAATTCTAATGTTGATTCTGTGTCTTATTTAGACTAGCTACAGAATCAGAGGATTCTGTAGCTAATCGATAGAATTAGATTTTTATTATTTTATTAATAAAAGATCCTTCTAACTTGTTCATTTTGGGTCCTTTTCAGGTAAATTCGAATTGCAAGGGATATGATGGACAGTCTAGGGGATATTTGTGTATTTAGTTTTATTTTAGTTTCCTAGTTTAGTTGAACTTGGGAGATCTTCCCAGATTTATGTAAACAGATTGATAACTTCCATAGGGAGGTTTTACCCTGTGCAAAAACTTATAAATACTTATTATTATTGTAATAAGGATCATCCTCACTTGTGGGAGAACCAGGCTATGGATTCCTAATGCAAACTGAGACAGAAGTTGATGTTCTGCTACAGCTTTTGCTTTTCATAATATCAATCTTTTGTTTCATGTTTATGTTTATCAATTTGCATTTGATTAGTGACTACTTTAGCTATCATAGTCTTTTGCAAAATGATATGAATTAATTAATATGATCCATGTCTGATTTCTTTCACTAATTTAAAAACATAGCAATTACTTGTTTCAGTTTATGAATGACAGATTTCTCTTCTTCATCAATTGGATTGTTTAGTATAAGTCTTTGCATATGGATTTATCTAATTGTAGAGATTTATAAATCATATGATTGTTGTGATTTTTATGTCTTGTTTGTCCTGTAAATAAACTTGAAGAGCACTGCAGCCATCGTTTACGAGAATCTCCTGGATAATTCGGTGCGGGTTTCCTCCCTCTGATCTACTAAAATAGTCATCATACACAGGGCAAATCTGGAGCAATTCTCCAGGTCAGTTTGTAATTTATTTTCATTAATTTGTTTAATATAATATTAGTATTTTAATTAGATATATTTCTAGTTTAGATTAGTGTTTTAGTTTAATTAGATTTCCGTTTTATTTCGGTTCATAAAATTATAAAATCAACAAAAATATCTTTCGTTGTCTTAGGACAGAAAATCAATGAGTTTTTCAGGTTTTATTTAAATCTGTAATTGTAGATATTGTAAATTTTGTGAATAAGTTATATTTCAGTTAATAGTTAGATAGTTAATTAGTTAGAGTTAGTATAATAATAGTTAGTAGATTGTATATATAGAATAGTTAGATTAGTTTAGTTTTAATAATTAGTTTTAGTTTAGTTTGTTTAATAGTTAGTTTTAGTTAGATTAGTTTTTTAGTTTTTTTTATTTAGTTATAGTTAGATTACTTAGTTTAGATTAGTTTTCTTTTTGTTTTCTTAGGACCTTAGATCGGCTAATGGAGCCGCTAAACCCGTCAGGGTGGTTCATCCCAAACGGCTTGGGTTATTAGACAACCCCGGACCAGTTCCACTCTTCCAGTTAACGGACGGTCAATTTCGCCCGTCAACAAATGGCGCTAGAAGGAGGGCCGACTGACAAGATGGCCTTGTAGGAGCCTTTATTTCAAATTTATCCAATTTCCCCCATGGCTCCCCAAATCTCTGTGTTGGAACATGCTTTCAACTTCTCATTACCCAATGTTCCCAACGAGACAGTCTCTCTCTTGTCCAAGCTCACCTTTGATGGTGAAGGTGATATATCTACTAAAGACCACCTTAACAAGTTTTGGTGCAAATGCATCAAACATGACATCTGAGATTTAGGAGTTTTATGCAGACTGTTTGCTTTTACTTTTAGAGGTCGGTGGATTAAGCATTGGTTTGAATCCTTTCGACATGTCACATTTTTGTGGTTTTCAGTTGTAGATGCGTTTCTAGATGCTTTTTGAAATTTATGACTTTGATCAATTATGTGAAGAATTTTCATACTTAAGCTAATCAGGTGATTCATCTCGAAGACTTTTGACAAAGCGTCTATCATATCTCATGCATTTAATCTCGATGACATGTCATTGGTATTAAATCTCTTCTATGATACTTCCATCCCTTCCATCCAGTCATGTTCAATCACGAATGAAGAACCAATTGCAAATCTTATCACTCCAACTGCAAGAACAATCTTCTTAGCAAGAAGAGAAAAATTCTTCCAAAAATGTTGAACAAGCCAAGGAGGTAGAATATATTGATCAAGCTCTTATTGACAACCAAATTGGTTTCCTTTGAATCATTGTATTTCAGTCTAAGACTAGTATGAAGAAGATTCATTCGCTAAGGTGAATACCCTCATTCTTACGTAACTCATGCTCTAATCAACATTTAAAATCAGTCATTGAAGAACACTCAGCGGCGAAAATCATCTTGAATGTTCGTACACTCCTATGAAATAGATTAGAGAAGAAGTTATTCTGGTAGAAGAAGCACTGACCTTGATCCTCAAATGCACTTTGTTCACAGGAAAGGGCGATTCACTTGTCACATAATTTTTGAATTATCTATCACACAAAAGTAAAATCTAGATGATGCGTGTTATTATGTGTTGAGGAATTTGTCAAGCAGAAACGAGTAAAGAGGATTTTAAGAAATTATTAGAATTGTCTTGAGAATACCATTGTTGATTATCACTAGTCCAAGAGATTCTTTTCATGCAGCGGCTACAAATTTCATTTATTCTTTATATCGATCTATTCACGGATTACGGTGGACTTGACATCTTACCTACAACATACTACTCTTTTCCACCACAATCATATCCTTCGATATGCCAAATTTTGGTGAAATTAATTTGAGCATAACATTGATAAAGGCCGGATTTGATGCTCTTTCATTTTCGTCACTCACATGGGAAAAAGACGTATTTGAGATGATTTTACACGGTTTATTGTTGAAAAAGACAATGCATTATATTTTATGGGGGATCAAACATTCTAAGTTGCATATTAGTTCTTTGCTTAGCTCGAATCTTAATGTTTATGCTTCACATTTTGAAATGATCAATCTCATCGGAGGAAACATTCAAACCAACGATCCAATCGATTGCACGCGAAGATCACTCTATGATGAGTTTCCCATTGATTTATTCATTTCATCAAAGTCATGGTTTGCATCCCCATTTTGTGACAGGATCTTAGAGTGAAGCGGGCCGGTATATGAAAAAATTTCATAATAGAGACAAAGTTGTGCTTGCTTTCTTTTACCTAAGAATCTTGGAAGTAAGTGACATATGCTTTAGATCCTCCATGTGAAGAAGTGTGGAATTACTTGAGAACTGTCAGAAGGATGGGGTGTTTCATCCTTGGTGATGGTTATTCCATTTCCTCATAATCGCAAGGAGTTTTTCAAAACTACTTTTCACCCGGCGCGTACTTATGACCACTTGTCGCCCCGACAAAGATTGCCTTGATGGAGGGTTCATACAACAAGAATATTCAAGGAAACAGTAAGATCATGCTTACTTTGTTTTCTAGATGTTGATTATGAAAGTAAGCATGATATGTTTCTATCAGTTGTTGATATAATACCATTCTTATTAGTAGCACTTGATCTTGTTTTCATTGCGAGGGATTAGAGTTGCCGATGGCTACATTAGGCTTATGACTTCCATAATATCGATGTGTTTAATAAAATTTTGGAATTGGGAATAAGGTTTTCTTCAGGAGTTTGATTTCTCACCTTCTCTTTTTAATGTCACAGTCATGAACGCAAGTGGGTGTACCACTAGAACCATAATACGGTTGTTGTCAGGTAAGTCCTCTTAATCCTTTTTCTCTTTACTTCTAGTTGAACATTTATTTTCAAAAACGTAATTATTGTCATGAAAATCCTAAATGGAAGTAAAGAGATAAATGAATCTGAATCAACCATGAACCAAGATACCATAGGTAAGTTTTGCTTTCCATCAAATAGGATTTTCTACTTCCGGTTCCCAAAGGTTGTTGCATGAGGTTTAGGATGCACCATACGTGCATATTTGTTTTGTTTTTGTTGTTTGGATTTTCTTTGCTTAATTTTTCTTATTTGAGGTGTGTTTTGATTTCTCCTTAATAACACTAGTTTTGTTGTTGGAAATACACATACCTAAATTTATGAACTATTGAATAAAGCGAGAAAATTCCTTGTGACATAATTGTTGAAATTGTATGAACATCGGTATATATACGGAATTTACATGCAGTGTTGGCAAAATGTTGGTTGTTTAAAATAAGATGGTTGATTTCGATCTCTGATTAAATCTTGTCATGATCATCTATTATCTTTTATCTTTGTCACTATTCCTTAAGGGAATGACTTCGAGAGAAGATGTCTCCACATAGGAAGTTGTTTTTGTAAATGAAACATCCGGATCTAAATAAATGACAACTCTAAAAAAATTATGATGAGGTCTAAAAAAATATGTTAAAATATCATGATTTTCCGACATCACCAGCTCAACTATATACTTTGAAAAACAAAACAAAATAAATCAATAAACGGTATGGGAAGTGCTTGTAAACCAGGGATCTTTGAGAGCAGTCTGGCGTGAGGTAAATCATGCATGGCCTTCAAGACAACCGTCGAGTCTTGGCGAGAGCAGGGCCATTTGGCGGTGGCAATGTCGGGTATATGAAGAGTTGCAAAATAAGAAACCTCTTTAATGTCCTTTATTCTGATCTAAGAACTTCTTGGCGGGGATACGGGTGTCAGAGTGGGTTAAATGGCAATCATGTCGAGGCTATGGACGCTGGCTGGCGGTGACTCTGATCCATAGGTATTGGAGATTTTATCTCTCTAATATGTCGTGACTTCGGCCCGATCTTAAGGTATAGAACGCGCGAAACACTGCGGAATAGTTGGTTAATGATGATGTTTATACGTTCACGGTTGTTATTTTGAGTTGGAATCATCTTCTTTGTCTAATCTAAAATTTGTCCTTTTGGCGGAGACTTTCTACCAGTGTGTCACCATTGGTGGCAGCCAATTCACATTTTTTCCACTTTCTTATAAAACGCCACAATGTTTTGCAAACTTTAATTTTTTGTCGCAATTCTCAAATAAGACGACACTTTTATTGCTTTGCACCTTTTGCACACTTATCTTCATTTTGTTTTTCCGGTAAGCATGAAAACATTGGTCTTCAGTCGCATTAGAATCCCGGTATTGAATTAGCCGTTATCTGGTTCTTGTCGATATGTCCGGTTGCATTTTATACTTGCATATCACTATGCGGTTTACCAAAAAACCCTTTACGATGCCTCATTAGACATTCTTGGATTGATTGTGTGACTTTGTCTCATTGAGTTTGTGATGCAATATTCTTGTGATGATGATTGAATCCTTGATACATTGGTGGTTTTGATGTTCTTTGTTTTTGATCAAATGCCTTGGTGAAATGGTTTCGCGAAGCGCGTTAACATTTGATTAAACCCATGGTGCAATGGTTGATGTAGTGGTTTCTTTGAATCACACAAACACTTTTGTTGATTTAATATACGGATGATTGTTGAGCACTATGGTTTTCAAGTGGATATTTGATATTTCATTTGGTTAACATATTTTGGTTATGAATGTTGTGGGTATGTGAATAGTCCATTTGATAATTGTTTGATTGGCGGGTTGGTTGAAAACTCTTCACCAAGGCAATCGAATTATCACGGTGATATGATATTTATGCATGGGGTTTACGCCTTCCACCACCCTCGCACACTTTGGCATTATTGCCTGCCCTCTATCCTGGGTTAACTCTGTTATTTTCGGGTAACTCTGTGAGCTATCTGATCCTGCAAATACCCTGTCCAAACCCCTGTCAATTTACCCTTCTCACTGTGTGCCCTCTCCTATTGCTCCTGTAGTGCAAATTTAACCCCATACTCTGCTATGATTTGATAATGCCAGAGGAAACTACTTAGGCTAACCACGTGATTGCCTCCCAGAGACACGTTTTCGCGTGAGCGATTCTGGGCAAACAGAGTTGAATCAGATCGAACGGTTGGAAACCCAGAACCTTTTTTAGCCTATTACCCCTCATCGTGGGTGGTTTCCTCAAAAATCAAGTGGATTCTGAGATCCTTCGGTGTAAATCGAGTGGTTACAGAGATCTAGCTCGTGTTTTTCAGGTCAATTTTCATATCTTTTCAATGGCTGAAGGGAACATATTGGGTCTGTGTGCATTTGCCAGAATGCTTATCACTTCTCCAGATATGTGCTTCAGAACTCCCTCTTACCTGTCTAGCCTCTCACACTCCTGAAACCTTGATCAATCCTCCCAGGTATGAATTTCGATATCAGTTTCGTTTTGTCAATTGCCAGGAGTAATAAAATGATTTGAGTTGATTAAGTTGGTGAAATTCGTGGTTTGTTTTTAATTGGATTTGTTTCATATCTACTCAGGGAAATAAATTTTCATGCTAGATTTGGAATACAATCACGTTTTGACTTGATTTGTATGCTGTGATCTTTGAATGATTGTATGAGTTTGGTTGTTACATATGCTGCCATATGATTTTCAACGCTGGAATATAGTTCCGACCGTTTCCAATTTGAGAAGAACGACTCTGTTTTTACGCAAACAATGCTCTCACTTAAGCCTGTGCAAATAATATCCATGCCCGAATCTTGAGGTAGTTTCGATTCACGATGATTTTGTTAAAACCCTCGCTGTTTGATTCGCTTAAATGGATTGCTGTCTATTTTTAGTTGGTTCGATCACTTTCAGGAGTTAGATTCACATCGTGAAAGCTACTCTGTTTGTTTTTAGTTTGCAAACGAATTGATCAATAATTGTTATCTTTATCAAATTTGGTTATAATGCGTTTGAAACAAATAATTTTTAATCAAAGAAAATCTATCTTGTTTGCCCAGTTTGCTAAAAACAAACGATCAGATAATTCTTATGAACCCTGTTACCAGCTGAGTGATTTCATTACGATTTCGTTTATAGACAATTATGCGCCAGTGTTAGCTTAGTTCGCTCATGGCATGAACGGTTTGTTATATCAATATAGTTATAACAATTTGAACATGATTCTGTTTAGATTCGATTGTGTTACCTTTTGATGAGACAGCATAACAATTGCATAAAACTTGTTTTAATTGTATTGATTGCATTGGATATGAAACGATTTCCTTAACCCGACTTTGTGGTAACAATCGAAACAGAGTACACCTATCTCTGTATTCGGTTGAATGATTTTGATCCTGTTTGATTTCAAATGGTATAAAAATTTCAAACTAAATGATTCGTTTTCAAATAGCTATTGGATTTTAATTGAATTTAATTCGTTAAAATATTTTTAATCAATTCTAATGTTGATTTTGTGTCTTATTTAGACTAGCTACAGAATCAGAGGATTCTGCAGCTAATCTATAGAATTAGATTTTTATTATTTTATTAATAAAAGATCCTTCTAACTTGTTCATTTTGGGTCCTTTTCAGGTAAATTTGAATTGCAAGGGATATGATGGACAGTCTAGGGGATATTTGTGTGTTTAGTTTTATTTTAGTTTCCTAGTTTAGTTGAACTTGGGAGATCTTCCCAGATTTATGTAAACAGTTTGATAACTTCCACAGGGAGGTTTTACCCTGTGGAAAAACTTATAAATACTTATTATTTTTGTAATAAGGATCATCCTCACTTGTGGGAGAACCAGGCTATGGATTCCTAATGCAAACTGAGACAGAAGTTGATGTTCTGCTACAGCTTTCGCTTTTCATAATATCAATCTTTTATTTCATGTTTATGTTTATCAATTTGCATTTGATTAGTGACTACTTTAGCTATCATAGTCTTTTGAAAAATGATATGAATTAATTAATATGATCCATGTCTGATTTCTTTCACTAATTTAAAAACACAGCAATTACTTGTTTCAGTTTATGAATGACAGATTTCTCTTCTTCATCAATTGGATTGTTTAGTATAAGTCTTTGCATACAGATTTATCTAATTGTAGAGATTTATAAATCATATGATTGTTGTGATTTTTATGTCTTGTTTGTCCTGTAAATAAACTTGAAGAGCACTGCAACCATCGTTTACGAGAAGCTCCTGGATAATTCGGTGCGGGTTTCCTCCCTCCGATCTGCTATAACAGTCATCATACACAGGGCAAATCTGGAGCAATTCTCCAGGTCAATTTGTAATTTATTTTCATTAATATGTTTAATATAATATTAGTATTTTAATTAGATATATTTGTAGTTTAGATTAGTGTTTTAGTTTAATTAGATTTTCATTTTATTTTTGTTCATAAAATTATAAAATCAACAAAAATATCTTTCGTTGTCTTAGGACAGAAAATCAACAAGTTTTTCAGGTTTTATTTAAATCTGTAATTGTAGATATTGTACATTTTGTGAATAAGTTATATTTCAGTTAATAGTTAGATAGTTAATTAGTTAGAGTTAGTATAGTAATAGTTAGTATATTGTATATATAGAATAGTTAGATTAGTTTAGTTTTAATAATTAGTTTTAGTTTAGTTTGTTTAATAGTTAGTTTTAGTTAGATTAATTTTTTAGTTTGTTTTATTTAGTTATAGTTAGATTAGTTAGTTTAGATTAGTTTTCTTTTTGTTTTCTTAGGACCTTAGATCGTCTAATGGAGCCGCTAAACCCGTTAGGGTGGTTCATCCCAAACGGTTTGGGTTATTAGACAACCCTGGACCGGTTCCACTCTTCTAGTTGACGGGCGGTCAATTTCGCCCGTCAACAAGGTTGTACTGTGATAATGATAGTGCCATTCATATTGCAAAGAACTCAACCTTCCATCCAAAAACTAAGCATATACAACTCAGGTACCATTTCATATGATCTATCTTGGAATATGGACATTTGAAGTTGGGAAAGATACATACTAGCCATAATCTTGTAGACATGTTAAGAAAGGGATTAACCAGGGAGAAACTGAGTTCCTGCTCAGTTTCAGTTGGTATTCAAGAGTGAAGGTGAAGATGAGAAATTTTCCAGGTCCAAGAAGGAGCATAGTCCAGCAGATACAACAACATTGGAGTTCTTGTGATCAATATCCAAGTGGGATATTGTTGGTTGTGGAGCCTGATTATCTTCTTGATTAAGAGGTATTTATTTTCAACCATGTTTATACCCCATGGAGAATGTACACCCCTCCACACGGCGGTGTTGTAGGGAGGGATTTCCCCCCTTGTGGGGTCCAGGGGAAAGCGGGCCCCTGAAGGAAAAAATTCCTTGTAATTGTATATTGTAATTTCATAGTAAATATGGATCGTTCATTATAAGGTTGTAGATTTGATGACAGAATTTATGTTTGGGTTTTTTTCCCTAGAAGGAAACTCTCTTTTATGAGGTAATTGTATTGCGACTATGGATCGTTGCGAGTATTGTATTATGAGAGAGGAGACTGTGAGAGAAAGAAGAGGAAGTTACAACAGGTGTGTTGTAGATTGTATTCCTTCATTTTGATGGATAATAAAAAAGAAGGACCTGGAAATTTCTTTGGTGGACCTATCCCACACCGGGTGAGCCACGTATATCTGTGTCTCTATTGTATTGTGTATATTTTGTGTTTTATTTCTACATTGTTTTATTTTATTGTTTCACGATCATGTTTTTCTGACATTAAATTGAATGTCATGAGTACATATTTATACGACTATCTAGGAGAGAGGAGTAATTTTCACTAGACTGAGCTTCTAGTGCATGCACATGTAATAACAAATTTAAACTCCCTCTTAGTATCAATTAACTAGCCATAAATGGAGCTAGCTAGTCATAAATGAAGTTAGCATGCACACGTGAGAACTCATGCATGTATAACTGGACTCCATGACTAATGATAGAAATAAATACTTAAGGAGAAGTGCACACTTATCTAGGAGAATAATATTCTCACTCAAGTATGTTGTCTAGCCACAAAATAGGAATTATCTCCTAAAATCAAAGAATGAAGTGCTCTTCCTCCTAGAAAATAAGAATTTACCTAATGGTGATTTATGATCCCATGGTTTTGGAAACCCATGATATTACATATAGGCATCCACCAGCTAAAAATAAACTTGCTATAAATAATAGTCCTCCTAAATAGTAGGAAAATGTGAATGTACTCCAACATAAATGAATTCCCTTATTTGCACTATAGTCCCTCAAGAAATATTTTCCCTCCAATGCTCAAGTTAAGGCAACAAAATATCTTATGTTGATTGTCCTACAGAATTTTGGGAGTGGTGGACCTTTGCTTAGATATGGCTAATTCTAGAATAGGCACAAGGATTACATGTTACTAGTTTGTTTGGTCTCTTTGTTTACTAAAAATCCCAGTAATTGTTGCAATAGATCATTTGTATCATTGATATAGTAAAACATATGGATGGTTCATTAATTCCTTACCATGATGAAAAAAGAATAAGAAGAAGAAGAATCTTAAAAGGAAAAATTGTGTATCCCTCTCTTCGACCATCAAAGTTAAGGTTGGGAATAAATCAAAGACCATGGAAATAAGATGGACACTTTAAGAATAAGAAACATGGTAACAATTAAAATAGTATTATTTCCCTTATCCCCCCCTTTCTTACCCTCTTAGGGGTTCATAACTCTCTTATGCTCGTCACAACCTTTTGGAAATTCATAGCATTGCATTTCATATTACTTGTTTATATACAAAAATGAACCATGGTAATGTTTACCTACATTGTGATTAGTGGAAGTAGCGAAATATTGCATGTTAAAAATACAAACATGGTCTATGTGTTTATCCATGCCATTTCCATATACATAACTGTTCAATTATCATTAATAGATCAAAATTGGGATATTAAATACAACAATACAATAAACCAAAAGAAAAAATTGAAGACAAGTTTGAATGTAGAGAAGCAAAGCTTATAACAATTAAACCATATCGACATCCTCATTACTAGGAAAGTTTTCAAACAACACAAAACTGCATACATTGACACTTATTTTTAAAGAAACATATTAAGGAACTATAGAATTTAGGGAATCAAAAGAACACTTATGTGACATGAAATTATTAGACACCAACAACTAAAACAAAATGTAATATATGATAAGGAATGGAATCAAAGATAAAGAACATATGAGACATCACATTATTGGAGATTGACACCAATGGAAACTATATATGAATGGATGGATAATTAGATGTGGCATCAAGTGAGAAAAAAATGAGGAAACTTTATTAGTAGTCTTGTATTCTTTGGGACTAAACGAAAAATGAGAAAATGTTAATAGTTGTCTCATTTTATGCTTTGGGGACTCAACCTCATGAAAGGAGAAAAATATTATGGTCCTTCAACCAAGATAATGATCACTTATTAGTCCCTACCAGAGGGACTATAACAGTCAATACAATGTTGAATGGCTATTAGTTTTTGCGTTGACTTGAAATTTTATTTTCCTCTCCAATGTCTAACACAGGAAACTATCAATAATACTTTTTTTAATTAAAATAAATTAAAATAACCATTTTTCCTACCACATCATTCCTTCTTATTGCAGAGGTGACGATGGAGTGCATCAACACCTCTGCTTAATATTTATTGGTGATCATATATTGCGGTACGATTAGTGTCTAGTCACTTATGTACATTTCGGCACGCCAAAACATTAGCATTTTGGACTATATAACAAAGTATCTCCATGTGTGCTCATTTAAGCCAAGACCTGTCCCTCTCTGGTGTGATTTGATGTGGAGGAACCCTATGGCGGAATGATGTGACCGCATATCACTTGTCGGGATGTTGGTTTGTGTTGCAATTACATAAACAATGTAGTGGGGGGTCAATAGGTTAGTACACTAGGACTGGGAGATCGGGTGTGGGCACAGCGGGATACCATTTCCCACTTGATTTCATGATACCATTGGGCTTCAACTTTGAGGTTGCATTGCATTTAACAATTCTTACTTGTTACAAATAGATATTATTTACTCCTTTAGAGATGTATTTATTGTTGCAACAAATGAATAAGGCCATATTTATTGTAGTACTAAGTAGTGCTTGGTGCAATGTATAAGGATGGATGATCGACATCATTGGATTTAAATAAATATTTAAATGTAAATATGATCGTGTCTCATGTATTACTCATTTAAGATCTTCACACATTCCAAAAACTATAAAATGTACATATAAACCATAATTACGAGTATACATTATAATTTTTTTCTTGATAGTTGAAGGTGACCCATTCAGAATATAATCTATATTTTAAAAAACTATAAAATGTACATATAAAGAAAAATTAAGACTATCAGTTATAAATTTGTCCTTCAAATTGATTTTGGTGCAAATTTTCTATACATGTGCAAGGCTAGATCTATGAAAAGTTTAAGTGGTTATAATAAAGAACATTTTGTTGCTATCGTGTTGGTTGCAAGTCTTGTGGATCACGAGAACAGTAATATATATTGGTTCAATCTATGATTCATAATCCATGTGGCTAGTTAATTTGGCGAGAAAACCTCATGTATGTTTACATTTATCCTGAAAATTGTAGACTTAGTTTCACTCACATCTCTGTTGCACTATTCTTAGAATTAAACTAATTGTTTTTTATTCACTTCCAAAATTTTGATAGCAAAGTTGTTGTGATCAGATAATTGCATTTCAAAAGGCCAATTATAGCTCATGCAAAAGGAAGTAGTTGTGAATAAGTTAGGGAGAGGTGAGATGCAACTTTACATTATTTTTCCTAATATATATATATATATATATAAACCAGGTCATAAGGCAAAGAAAAATTAGGGATGGATGTGAAATGTTCTTGCATAGAATGTTAGGAAAAAATTAATTACATAAACTTTCAATAGGTATACCATGAAAGACCATTTTGCAACGATTTATTGATGAAATCCACTAGGAGGTTCCCCAAGTTTGAACAGGCTTAGCCTGCTTCTTGGAAAAAATTATATTCATGGTTACCAAGTTTGGCATGTTTAAAATTTACAGGGCAGTCTTAGGCACATCGCTATTAGAAACCAAAAAAAGGGATTTTACAGTTTTTTTAGTAGCAATCTTGGTGGTTGGCATAGACACAAAAAATCTTCCCTAATACATTATTTGTGACATTTGTTTCTTTACTAGTTTTCTCTTCATTCAGTTTTGTATGGTCTAGGATTTTGGGATGCAACATGTTTCAAATTATTATATTGTAATGTTTATCTTGAAACTGCTAGTCAAATTGTAGATTCAAGGATTTATAGGAAGAATGTGATCATAATGTGTTTGTCTGGATGTTTCTTTGTTGTGTTGTCCATTTTTAAATCATAATGGTTAGAATTCCAACATTTAGCACTACAATTCCCAATTAAAAACATTTATTTCTGTAGAAGGGAACCTTGGGTTTCATTGTCTTATTCTCATCAACACTTTCATACGACTGCCACGATGCTTATAACCGACCTCTAGTTCAAAAGTTGTTTCATGTTAAAGTTTTCAGGTATCCACTGGTGCTCGCCCTTTTTTCTAGACAGAGTTGTAGTCACTTTGTCCACACTAAAAAAAAATACTCATAGGAACATATGCATTAGAGTCAAAGGATTAATCATTTCTATTGAAGCCTATCCTTCTTTCGAGGCACTTCCTTATGGTGCCAGATGACTATGTGTTATATCCTTGTTCCAACATTGGTTGCTAAGGTACCGTCAAGATCCTTGTTATCGAAGTCTGGATCCACTTGGATTATACCACTCAGACCATTTATACTTCAAGATACAGGAGTCATTCTGGGAACTCGGACTACCAATAAGTGTAATCCCTTTAACTTTAGTATTCAGTCCTTTATGTCATCACCAGATCGAATGCTATGACCAGAGGCTTGTTTGCAGGGGCCACGGTGGTGTGACACATCATGTCCATGCCATCACCTTCCTCCTCTCGCTTATATATAATGAAGGAAGGGAAACAAGGGTTGGAACCCTATGCTACGGGGGTGTTGGGACAAAAGACAATGGGCTTGATAGCATGACCTTTTCCCTGTATATTGGAGACATGTTCATATACATTTTTGTCTATAATGTTCAATCTTTCCATATAAGAAGAAAACCAATTGTATTATTGTTTATTTCATGTTGTGTCTAATGTACTTACAGACCCGTTACGACTTTTGTGTCCAGGAAAAAATTACTTTGAGTACGAGATGTTGAAGTTGAAGGCACCAAATCTAGAGAACCCAAAAAAGAAAAAGAAATTAGGTGTGCATTGTGGTATCTGCATTATTCTTTTTTTTCTTGTTGCTTGCATAATATGCTAAACATTTCTTAAAAATAAATTGTGACACACAAATTAGAATATGACATAGATAGTAGATGTTGAAAGCTATCAAATGAACACACAGTCAAGTGTAGATACTGCCATCAATCAAGTACTAAGTAACAACAATATTTTCATATTAGCTTCATTTACATACAATGCAGGGGACTATTTGTTTGATGCAGTACAAGTTTTTTTGCATTTCTGTTATTCTTTACTTGAACTATGCTATGGCCTGGTAGATCACTTCCTCTTGTTCTTACATAATGGCAAAATTGATGTGTTAGAATCATTTCAGTATGAATTAGCATCTGAATTTTTGTATCAATTGCATGGAATTCATGATGTTGGTACATATATTTCAAAGATGTGGTTATATGCATCTACAAACCGACATGAAAATGAGAGAGGACTATGGGTGGATACATTTTGATTATGATGGATAGCCATCTGGATAAATGTATCGATCACAGTTTAGTCACTAACAAGGAAGAGAAGGTACTTTCTATTCACGGAAAATTCAAGTACATATATGTATTACATCTTTTTCCATATCATTAATCCTCTTGGTGGTGATTATGAATCATTTCTCTATAAAAGATTGTACATATGCAATTTTGGAAGATCTAATAATTACTTATCCCTCATGTGCAAAGACCTTCATTTCCATTGGAAATGTATTATGCATGACATGCATACTCGTGGATTTGACATAGAAACAACTAGTACAAATAGTTGTGGCGAGATCATGTTCAATTCACTTTTCTACTCGATCGTGATAGAGTTTGATGTACTATATCTAAGACTGTACATTGTCTAGTCCTTTAGCAATGCACTTATAGGTGGAACTCATAATTTCTTTCATTGTTTGCATCAACATCTGACACCTAATGTGATACAAAGTGTACTAGAAGGTGGGAGTTGGCAAGCATATCTAATAAACATGTCATTGCCATATGAAAAGGGAAATATAGAGGGTGAGCCATTTTGTTTGTAGTGGGTATCAATCATATTCCAAGTAAATATCCAGGTCTGTTCCTCTCTTGCAAATAACATTGTCAACTACTACATTGTTGATTCAAACTCTAATAAAACAATTGATATTATGTCATTTCAAATAGATACATCACGCATCCACAATGAACCATTGGTAAGACAAAATTGCAATCAGGAATTCACTTTTCATTGTAACTTGGTTGCAGTGAGTGTAGACATGGTGGATGGATTCAACTGCCATACAATTATAGGAACATTGAATCCAACATGTTAGAATAATCACATTATGATTCCTATCCATGTATTGGAATAACATCGCCATGTATTTGGTTAGCATTGTACAAGAACAACAATATTAACAAGTAACGATGACGGCTTCAAGCTATCTCATCACCGACAATTTGAAAGAGATAGTAAGAAGCCTAGACTTACATACCACCAGCTGAAAAAATCATACGTGCAAAGCACAATTGTGTTGACATGTTCTTTGTTGAAGACAAGAAATAGATGGCCAATATAGAAGGCCAACAAACTCTGTGTCATGCACACTGCATAGATATAATTCTTGCAACAAATATTTATTCCATCATACATATCCCCTGCCAGCAGAAAGATCCATTTCTAGTTCATACACATAAATTCAGTTACCACCAACTAAAAAAGTGCATATGTGAAAGACAAAAAAACAATTATGTATCCATCATTGACCATTGTCCTGATAGGAGTCTAAACATAAGGTTCCATATATTAAATAAAACTCTTTGCAATGCTAGGAAGGAAAAATAATAGATACTCATTGGCCATTTCCATATACAGAAGAAAAATGCAAAGGAATTCTATATGGAACAAACTAAAGACACGCTCAGGAACACATGTGCAATTTGTGAGGAACTAAATTTTGAAAGGAATGTTAAATGTTTCACCCACAACTTAGAAAAATAATATATGAGATTGACATTGAATGACAAAACATTCTCCAGTATAAAAATATGTGTTTCATGCAAGAGGTCACTCCAAAATGGAAAAGTTCCTCAATTTGCAACACCAGACCAAATAAGACGTAACAGACCATTACAGGATGTAACTACACTTTCAGAACTTGAAGAGAGACTTGTGTCATTGCAAATTTCATTTGCACAGATTAGACCATGGGGTTATAAATGGTCCCAAATGGGATTAGTAGGATCAATTATCAATGTACATGTCCATATGGATGTTTTTCAAAAACCATTGCCACAATCCATGGATGAAACCCTGAAAATAGTTGTTTCCTTGAAGCAACGTTTTCAATAAAAGAATGCATACTAGACAGGTAGAGTATGTGTCAACATTGTCATGAGGGAATTTAAATAATTAAGTTCCAAAAACTTGTATATGTCCTAAAACATCTATATAAACGAGGAATGGAATCATGTTCTTCAATAAGGGAATGCCAAATCCACATAAAATGAAAAGACTAATACTAAAAGTGATACAGATGATGAATCAGACAATGAAAACCCTACCAAGACTTTGATTCAGACTGATAGAGTCACAATGGATCTATGACTTGCATGACAAGATTATGGAACTCGCGCCTACTAAAGGGAAATGTATACTTGGAATTTTCAAGGACAAATATGCAGAGGAAATGAACTTCTTGACACTTTTTTATGGAGACCCGCGTGATGATGACATTACAAAACATTTTAGCTATCAAAAGATAGTGAAATGGGAATTGTTACAAGCAAGCAATGATTTCTCATGTCACATAACAATTATGTTTTTCAAGACAATGTGAATAATAATTGTGAAGGTGCTTTCTTACTTATGGGTGCGATTAAAAAAATCTCAATTGTGTGGAAGGAATATATTAGAAAAAGAAGTCAAGTACAAAGAAAAATTAGAGAAACTATTGAATCTTATATTGGATACATACATTTCAAGAACATTCGGATCTCTCCCAATCACTTGCAACAAATCAAGAAGACGTTATTTGCAATGATCCAACAATTGGTACCCCCTTTTTTTCACATTTACAAGTGCAGAACATTGATGAAATCCATTGGTGACTACACTAAAAGAGTTACAAAGAAACAAAAAGAAGAAGAACAAAATCGTCACAATGGAACTCACTAATATTGAGTACCTCATAAGGAAAGGCCCAATGACATGTACTCATTACTATAGACACAAAATTATTGCCTTGAAGAAAATGATATGTCATGATGACATGTTCTTCGAAAGAGCTTGATACCATTACTTTGTAACAAAGTTATAGATTATGGGAAGTGAACATGAACATGGACTCCTATGGATATAAAATGATCCAATATACGAAAAGGACAGTAACATGCAAATCAACAAAAAAATTGGACCAGTACATTAGTTGTGACAAAAATCATTTGGATCTAGAACTCGCCAAATTTCATAGGCACTACCATACAAAGAGTTGTAAAAAACAAAGAAACTCTCATTGTAGATACAACTTCCCTGTGTTGCCAATGAAAATCACGAAAGTCATTGAACCACTTAGTTTATTAAACAATGTTCTCATTAAGAAATCAAAATCCCTATTCATATTTCTAGAGAAAAAATATTATGGAACTTGATGAGATTTGAGGAATTTTATATGGAGTTGAAGATAATAGAATATGAGTACATCCAATTACTACAATCTACATTAAAGAAATCAAAAATTTTCCTAAAATGAAAACTGTCACATATCTGGAACAATTTTTCACTAAGGACATGTCAAATGTGTGGAATGTAAATACAGATGCACAATATGTGCTCAACGCATATGCTACAACATTATATTGTTCCTCGTACATGACAAAAGTTGATAAATATATGACAAGTGCATTTAGAAAAATATGCAGAGATCATGAAACAAGTCAAATTGATGTTATGCAAATGATACATACACTTGGAAATACATTGCTTAATATTCAACAAATGTCATCTCAATAGGCGGTTCATATTGTGCTTTCCCTCCCATTGAATTCCAGGTCAAGGGAATGTATCTTGATAAACACATCTCCTCCTAGTGAATGCACATTTATGCTTAAGACACCATTCCTACTAAAATAAGAACTTGTTAATTCAATGCACGTGATGTGCCACTCCATTATTGATTACTACATTGAGTGTCCATATTATCTTAAGCATATCTTATGTGTATAATTTGTATCTAATTACAAGAAGAATGGTGAACACATATCAAAAAGGAAAAAAACGAACATAATATGGTTTTTCAAATACAATAAACACATCGCCTATGAGAAATTATGTCATGAGAAACTTATGCTATATGTTCCATTTGAACAAAGTGAAGACATGTTAAAACATAGCTTTGCTACATGACAAGATGCATATGCTTTCTGTCATAGTACAATACAAACCAATGAGGCTAACTTTACATACAACATAAACCCAACATGGAGTGATTTATAAACTACACTTGAGCAACTAAATAGTCTTGCAAACAATAATGATACATGTGTTGAACTTAAAACAACTAGATCTGGATTTGAAATTATGACTTACAAGCATATATTTAATTCCCTCAACAATCAAATATGGAAAAAGTATCAATCTTGGGTTTTAGGTCACAAATCATCCATTTCTCCTTAAGATAAAAGAATATTACAAAATTATAAGATTTATAAATAGAGAACAACAACCAATTGTCAAGGACATTTCCCTAGAAAAATGTAGGGACATACACACACTTGTCGACTTGTCCCTTATCGGGGGGGCAAGAAAAATGTTGGAGAGGCATTTTAGATAATTTTTGGGATCTGTTCCAAAAGGAAGTCAAAGGGTAAAAGGAAATTAGAATATGGACCAAAGTGCACGAAGGGAATGAACTTCAAGGAGTCAAAGAGAAAGAAAAAAGGATGTGCGACAGAGCACCATGCAAAAGATGGAAGACGGTTATAAATCATTGGGTTTTGGGGACACTTTGTCCAATTTTTCAATGGGATTTTGGGGGACACTTTGTCCACTTTTTTAATGGGCTTAACCCTATTTTTATGTATAAATATGTAAAAGGTTTCACTTGGATAGGGGGGATGATGTATGTTAAACCTATAAAAAATTGTTGGTGCTCTTTGGGTAATGGATTCGAGCAAAGGAAGAAGTATAAGGTATGATTGAGAAGTGAACTCACACTGCATCAGAATGGATAGGTAGGTTTGGGTAATGTTACTGTTGCATATCTTGTAGCACAATGCACAGTTGGAAGAGAATTATTGATGAATAATATAAGAATTCAGTCGTCGTGGATGTAGCCCAAGTTGGGTGAACCACGTAAATTTGTGTGTTATGATGTTTTTTCCATTTATAATGTTTTATTATATACGTTGAATGTATGAATCACACATAAATTTATAGTGTCACGCATAGGCTATGTTTAATGATAAAGTAACTATTAAGCTATAAGAATTTCACAGATGACTAAATGGTAGAAAGGACATGAAGGATGCCTCACTTCCCCTCGTTACTGCAGAACCTTGGTTCCTAAAGCCCCTCTAGATTCCTTAGGTGAGACTTCACTTTCTCTAAAGTTGATGTCAAAAGCACTGGTATCTAAGGGTTTTGATGGTATTTGAATGATTAACCTCGTGTCTGCCCCCTGCGTGCCAACAAATGGTTCCGCTGTCAGGACCGAGAGCTGTAACTAAGGTGAATGTTTTGGAGGTTGAATAGAGAATAAATTGAAGAATGGATAGATAGGAAGAAACATGAATTTGATAGAAAACATAATAGAAACCATAGGTTCATATACAAACAATGGTTACAAAGGTATGTTTTCACAGATCTGCATGAAATTTTATTTGGTGAATTTTCGATTATTTTGAATGAATGGTTAGAAAGTCTAGTGGAGAAGTTTGAGAGATATAGAGCTAAAGCCTGGAGAAACTAGACTCATGAACTAATCAGACAAATCAATACGGTGAGTAATAAGTTTTCTCGTGTAGTATATTTATGTTTGACTTATATATTGGGGGTTATATTACTGATTTTGCGATAGATTGTACCTAGTATTATAGTTTCATGGAGAGAGACTTCTTCAAGGGTCTGTGTAAAAGATATTTGAGCACATTATCTAGGATAAATATGTTTATTTGTGATAAGAATGTCATGAAGATAGAGTTTGATAGATAAGCACCTTCGCGCACATAGGGAACTGGGGGATGACTGGAGGATGCTATGAGAGTGGAAAGGATGAGTAAGGAGCAGATGGACTGAGGATGCCGAGAGAGGATGTTGACTCAGACAGAGAGATTGGAGTATTACATTGTGAGAAAGGGTTTCGATATAGTAAGAAGGAAATTGTGGCTAGAAAATGAGACAATCACAAATAATTCAAGGAAAGCGACCCCTGCAAAGTACTCCAGACCACATCATTCAGAGAAAGGAAAAGGAAAGAAAGAGATCCTTAGTACTTCCCAACAAAATGAGGGAGTCCATATCATATTGGAATCTGCATTGAACCCATGACCGCATCTACGTCATTAAGGATTGAAGCATGAACTAAGACTTGTTCAAGAGTGATTGTAATAAGTGGAGGAAGTCAGAGAAATTGTCAAAATAGTGGGAAAAACACAACAAACCAACGTCATTAAGCATCACCAAGGGTAAGTACAACACCTAGTACAATGGAAGGGATAGATCATAGATTGAGAATCCCTGAGTTTCAAGGAATAGGGCTGGAGGACCGTGAGCAACACTTGTTTGTATGTGATATAATATGGACTGTGAAGGATGTCCAGGACAAGGAAACAAAAATCACGCAATTGGCCAAGACATTCAGGGGCTATGAACCGTTGTGGTATATGAAGTTTCAGACAACTACACTGGTCGAACAGTCAAGAACTTTGGCAGAAATAAGACAAGAATTGTTAAAGTAATTCAGGAAGTTGAAATCTGAATCTCAATATATTACAGAGTTGAAGGAAATTAAGCAAGTGCAGAACGAGATAGTGTAGGACTATGACCAGATATTTAAATATGTAATGGGTAGGTTAACCTTTCATATTCCTAACCAACAACATCGAGAATGGTTTATATTAGACCTATTGTTGCACATTTGTTGTTCGTTAACACAACAAAAGGTCATGTCATAGCCATAATCTTTGGAAATCATGATGAAATTGGAAGCATCTCCTATAGGAGATGGCGCATGTACAGTCAAAGTTGGCTACTCTGAGAATTCAATTATCAGATATAACAAAGGAAAAGGAAAAGAGTGAACATGTTTGGTGTATAACATGTAAAACAAAAGGCCATAGGAAGAAAGAGTGTCCAACCTTCATGCAATATATGGCCACTGGAGCACCAAAACCGTTAGTAGGAGGAGCAGGATACCGCAAGATATGTAAGAAATAGGGAAATCGTCTAATTTCTTGTCCCTTACTGCAAAAATATCAGAGTACCCCCATAAATTCATTATGTAATTTTTTCAAATCGGTAGGACATGATGAGAAAATATGTCGCGCATTTGAATTGATGAGAGAGCGCACTTCATATGCGTACATAATCCAAGAAGAAAATTCTAGAGAAGAAGGAGGAATTCCATAGTATAAAACTCCAAGAGGTTTTAATCAAGGTGGAAGTGGAGGTTTCAGAATAGGTTCAGGAAATGGAGGATTTGGTCGAGGAGGAAGAGAACCGATAATTTGTTACAACTGTAATCAACTGAGACTTTTAGCAAGAGATTTCCAAAATACTTGCATGACATGCACGTATTGCATAGCCTTGGATCATGCAAAATAATACTTCCCTAAATTGATAGTGAAGTGGCAAGAGAGAGGGAATCAAAACCAACATTAGACACAACATCAGAATCAGAACCAGAACCAAAACCTACATATGATAGTCGTTGAAGAACCTGACAATCAACCAAGAGTAGAAGTTGTTACACGTGGTGGAATGGGAATTGGACCAAATGTGACAGAGAAAGGAAAGGGAGTGGAAAAATGGATAAGGAAAGCAGCTGAGCCCATGCAAAAATTCAATCCATAGAAATAAAGGGAAACTTATCAACAAACAAGGAAGTAGATACTAGGACCGCACTGGATAGCTTCAACATCAAAGACACCACCAGTGTATGATATGTCATCGGTTTATGATCGCACTATTCCATACAGGCCGATTGAGAAGGTAAATACTTTGACAGACTTTATAAAAAAATATTTAGAATTGATGCAGAATGAGACAACACTAAATACACTACATGGGGTGATTGATCAATGTACACAACATAGAGAAGTACCTACAACGCAGAAAGTGGTGAACCAAGTCTTGCACAAGAAGAGGACAAATAGAGAGTTCAAATTAAGTGCACAGATAGGAGATATGACATGGATAGTGCAATCCTGAAATTAGGATCATATATCATGTTCTTCCAAGACAGACATGGGAGATGATGGGAAAATGGAAGCTAGTTTGGTCGACTATATAGTTAAGGTTGGCTAACCAACATAAGATAATATCGATTGGGAGGATGGTAGGAGTACATGTGAACATAGATGGAGTGTGTAGTATAGTTGACTTCGAAGTCATCGAGATTATGGATAAAATTCATTCGCACCCAACTTTTCTTGGACTAGATTGGGCCTTCAACAATCAAGTGATCATCAACTTGAAGAAAAGAGAAATGATTTTTGAAGGAAGAGGCTTAAAGGTCACTACACCATTATATCCTACGGAGGCAAGAAGATATGTGGAGCCCACGAGAAGTTAAATTGATAACTTATATAAAATGACAATGCGCATGGATGATTATGTAAACCTCACTATGGATGGTGCACTTAGTTGGAGAATCATAATCTCTTGCACATCAGACTCAAA
The DNA here is from genome assembly GCA_010110895.2 of Picea sitchensis. Classification (NCBI taxonomy): domain Eukaryota; kingdom Viridiplantae; phylum Streptophyta; class Pinopsida; order Pinales; family Pinaceae; genus Picea; species Picea sitchensis. Next base: position 196,837 of record SNQJ01S0005364.1, on the reverse strand, counting down.
GGAAGGACTTGAACAATGGAAACATTGGTTGCATGAAGTGTCGACTAGAAGGTGTGTGTGTGTTACTTGCTCATTATGTTGGATCAGAATAGACATATGAGATACACTAAATTTTGAAGGATTAACTAAGTTAAGTTATTTTTTCAATGAATTCAAGTTGCAGATACCTGAACAACAAAGGTTATTATCATTAGATCTTGCACTCAGAGTGACTCTAGCGAGATGGTGAGAAACCCACAAGGAATGGATAGAGGATTGGAAACATTGCAAAAGTTTGATGTAGTTTAGGTTTGGAATGAAGAATATTATTCCCAAGTATACAGGCATGAGCGATCTGAAGGATCACGTGGCGTGGTGTATTACAAATTGGAGGCAAGTGTCGAAGCAGGAATGGACGCACAAGTTCATATATACATTGGAGACAGTTCCTAGGAACTAGTATTTAGAGCTAGAAGTGCATAGAGGAACAATAGATTGGGAGGATATCATCCAAAACTTTAAGGTAAAATTTAATTTTGAAGTTGAGTCACCTTTAGTAGATACATTCTTACAAGTAATTAGAGGTAAAACTTTTATGGAAGAAGGACAAGTGGGAATAGTACCTACATGTAGTGTGCACAGAGAGTCTGCAATAGCTCATGAATTGTTGGAATTTTATAATATTAATGAGGATAACAAAGAAGAAGAAGACTCAAGAAATGTACAGGTATCAGAGATTGAAGGGGAGCACGATGTATTAGTTCCAACACTTGAATCTGACACATACACTAATCCCTTAAGAGTGAGAAAATAAAACATTGGCACAAAGGAGAATCCAACGTTTGCAAACATTGGGCATTATTGGATTGATGAAACCATGGAAAAGATCGCAGACCTATTGCACGAGTACTAAGATATTTTTCCAACCACCTTTTTAGATATGAAGGGAATAGTTGGAGAATTGGGAGAGATGAAGATCCTACTGAAACCAGATGCTAATCCAACAAGATAGATACCTTACAGATTAAATCCAATGTACAAGGAAAAAGTGAAAGCAGAACTTGATAGGATGATATAATATGGTATAATTGAACTCATTGCAAAATATAAATGGATAAGTCCGATGGTGGTTCAAGATAATAAAATAGGGGTTTATTAGAATTTGTGTAGACTTAAGAAATTTGAATGATGCCTTCTTACATGACCCGTTCTCGACCCCCTTTACAAATGAAGTATTGGAAAACATAGGAGGACAGGAGGCCTACTCATTCACCTATGGATTTTCAGGATACCATTATATAAATATTGCACTAGAAGACAGACATAAGATGATATGGGGAAGCTACTAGTACAAAATGATGTCATTGTCTTAAAGAATGCAGTTGTTGTGTTTTCTAGAGTGGTTGTCACATCCTTTAAGGAGTTTATTCATCAGTTTCTTGAAGTGTACCTAGATGATTGGACTGTCTTTATCTTGTTGAAAGATCATATAGAAGATCTAAGGTTGATGCTTGATAGATGTAGACAATATCATATTTCATTAAATTGGAATAAATGTATTTTTTGTAGATTGTTAGGGATATTTCTAAGTCATGTGGTATGCAAGCAAGGTTTGTTAGTTGATCCAAACAATATAGAAGTAATTGTTAATTTGGCACCACAAAAATTAGTGGGATAGTTGAGAATAATGTTGGGTCATACAAGTTACTACCGGAAATTTATTAAAGGTTATGCACAGATTACAACCCCAATGGAGAATTTATTGAAGAAAAAAGATAAGTTTCAATGGAATGAAGACTGTCAGAAGGGTCTGGATGTATTGAAATAGAAGTTAGTAACTATGCCCATTCTGATATTCTCGGATTGGAAGAAATATTTTCATGTCCATGTGGATGCATCATTGATAGTGCTCGACGTAGTGTTAGCCCAGCCTAGGGAAGGAAAATTAGATCATCTGATTGCTTTTGCTAGTAGGAATTTGTCGATTGCTAAGAAAAATTACATGACGTCAGAAAGGGAAGGCTTGGAAATAGTGTGTGCGTTGCAAAATTTCAGACACTATTTGTTGGGATCCCACTTCAAGATGTATACAAACCATTATGCACTCAGATACCTAGTGAACAAGCCAGTGTTGGGGGGAAGATTCTGTAGATGGTTATTATTGTTCTAGGAATATGATTTTGAATTTATTGTGAAGCCATGAAAATTAAATGCAAGACCAAACCATTTGTCATGGATATTGATAGGGGAAGATGCAGCGAACCTAGATGATAGCTTACCATATGCACATTTGTTTTCAATCTAAATGGTAGATGACCATTTTGCAGAAAATGTCCAATACTTGAGCACAGGAGTGGCTCCATCCGATATGACAATAGCCCAGAAGAAAGAACTAGTGGTTAAATCAGTAGATTATCAGTTGATCGTAGGAAACCTATATAAGTTAGGCATAGATGGGATACTGCGATGATGTGTGCTAGAACACGAAAGACCCATAATATTAGCAAAAGAAAATGATGGAATTATAGGAGGACATTATGCAGGAAAGGCCATAGTGAAAAATATCTTGTGCTCAAGGCTATGGTGGCCTACCCTCCATAAGGACGTGAAGGAATATTTCCATAGTTATGACATTTTCCAAAGTGTAGGGAGACCATCACGAAGGGATGCGATGCTCTTGAATATGCAAGTTACCTTGCAGGCATTTGATAGATGGGTAGTGGATTTTTTTGGACCAATTAACCCACCAGTGAGAAGAAAAAGAGCTAGATACATAATTACCGCGAAAAACTACTTAACCAGATGGGCAGAAGAAGAACCAGTTATAGATTGCAGCATGGAGACCACTGTGTGATTCTTCTTTGAGAACGTGGTTATAAGTTTTGGGTGTCCTAAAGTATTTATGAGTGACCAGGGGAGTCAATTTTTGAACAAGAAAATTGTAGCACTAATAGAAGAGTTTCATATACAACATCGAAAGAGCACTCCATATCACCCGCAAGAAAATAGAATTGTGGAGGCCATCAAAAGGATACTGGAGAATGCATTGACCAAGGTGTTCAACGTAGGGTGAGATGACTGGGATTTAAGGATACCTGCGGTGATTTGAGATTACAGAACTACATGCAAGAATTTGACAGGATAGACACCCTTTAGATTAGCATAAGGTCAAGAAGCATTCATGCCCATGGAATTTATTGTACCAAGTTTGCACATTGCTACAATGAAATACCTTATATATTTTGGTGTAGTAGAAGAAAGACTATCAAATTTACTAATACTAGAGGAAAATCGGTTTATCTCAGGATTCCATCGGAAAGTATATAAAGCATGAGAAGAAGCATGGCATGATAGACACATCAAGCAGAAGAAGTTCCATACAGGTGATCTAGTACTTCTTTATGTTAGCAAGTTCTTACAACACCTAGGAAATTTCAGGACAAACTGACTAGGGCCACACATAATCAAACATGTGACTCATGAAGGTGTTATTCAATTAGATCAATTGAATGAACAAGTTGTGGAAGGACTAGTGATTGGGATCTAGCTGAAACTGTACAGGGATGGTCATCCTTCCGCACACTAGAGGATTTGAGCACGTTAAAATTGTATCATAGTGTACTATAGGAAGAAAATACAAAAAATATAGAAAAAGTAGGTAAAACAGGAAAAAATGAGAAATGGGTTAAGGGAAGAGGTCAAAAGTTGAGGAGTCAAAGGAGTTTAGGTTAGGTGTAAAGCATAAAAGTAGGAAATTATTGTAGATAAGAGAAAAGTGAGTAGAAGGAAACACAAATGAAGGAAACAAGATTGCGTAGAAGGAAGAGATCGCACATAGAGATGAGACTGTGCAGATGGAAGCTAGACACATTTAACACAATCCATGATGAGACACATAATAAATATTTTTCATGATGATGAATTAGTGGTGCCATGTACCATTAATTGTAGGAGATATTGACCGATAGAAAAATAAAATGGAGAATTCACCGAAGATACAGAGTGATGGAGAAATAAAAGTAGGTCATGAATGACAACCATTAGTGTATTAGATGAAGATTTTAGGTGCAAAGGGAAACTACAACTGGAAATGAATTATAAAAGAATGCAAAGGGCCAGCGAGGGAATATTATTGTTCGTCGAAGCTTACATAAAGAGCCAAAGGTTACACAGTCGAAGAGTTGAAGTTACAAATCCAAAGTCCATAACAGAGTTCCAGAACCAGGTGGAAGCTAAGATCAACATTGTAGAGGAAGATGGCACCTAAGGAAGCAACAACATCAGCCTCAATACCGAAGAAACCACATAGCCAGCTTGCAACATCATTTGTAGTGGAAGAAGTACAGGAGGCATCGTCCTCAGCCGAAATATTCCCTAGGGATTATATCCCTCTGAGAAATCCATCAGCAAAACATGTCCACTTATAGAAGGAATCAAGATATCCATTAGTTTATCCAATGATTCCACAAGGAGTCATAGTAGAAGGGGATATGTTAGGTATGATACCAACTCTGAAATACGTTGACCATGATATCATTGAAAAAAATAAGTTCCCATAGCTCATACCTAGTAGGTTTATGATGAAATCCATTAGCTCTGAGACCCACATGATCATCATAAAACCACAAGTGTGGGCTAGCGGATTGCAAAAAGCAGGTCCTATAAACATGTTCGACATACCACATTTTGGACTGAGCCAGGAGATCAACGTGTGTGTGAAAATGCTACTAAGTTGTGTGCACGAAGGATACTTGTGGCTTGACAAGCTAGTATCAATTGATACTAAATCTATAGTTTGCATTACAAGTATTTTGTTGTAGGGGTAGGACCTTGCATCCTTGTTTTTTGATAAGAAGAATGATAAATCTCTCGCTGAGAGCATGAAAGAAAAATTTCATACATTCCTTGGACAGTGCAGTCTGGATGTTGCTATCATATGTGAATCGATGGTAAGGCTAATGACACAAGCCTTAGCCAATAGAGTATTGAGGAAATACAAAAGAGATTAAGTACCAACAACGGTTATAGTGGCCACAAAATGGTGTGTAGAGGGTGTCAATATGAACTGGGAAACATTTTTGTTGAACCAATTATTGATTAACTGTGAGGAAGAAAAGGAAAAGGGGAGAAAATTCAGATACTCTTGGTTATTGGTCCTAATCATGTTGTCAACCTTGAGAGAGTCAGATGATAGTTAGTTTATGGGCATCAAGGAGAATCCTTGCTTAGCTGGATGCTATAAGAACCTTTGGTATACTACACATAAGTCATTCCATATCGACACTAATGTCGCATTATATATCTACAAGGAAACTATCAGAGGCAACATAGAGAGGACCCCACACATACTACCATAGATGGTCGAGAAATACAAGGAAGTGGCACATTTTAAGGAAAGGTGACACCACATGTACATTCAGGTGAAGAAATAACCAGACCAACAATGGCTACCAACACAATACAGATTGAAGGAAGAGGATATGGGAAACATTATGGAAAATTGAGACGATGAATGGAAGCTTCCACCTGCAGAGACAAAGAAATCAGTGCAGCCAAAGCTAAAAGTATATGATGTCGATGAGGAGAAAGAGGAAGAATAAGAGGACCAAGAAAAAGGGAAGGTCCTAGAGGATCCAACTCCACCACCAACACCTTGCAACGATAGAAAGAGAAAAGAACCAGATACAGGGAGACCCAGACAACAACCACCCAAGCACAAAGTCGTTAAGGAATTCATTATTCAAGAACTGACAAGAGAAGATTTGGATAATATAGGTGACCACGTAAAAGAATTCATTGATGACACATTTTAGTGTGCAACACAACAACATGAAGAGATGATCAAACAGATGCAGGAATGGATGGAAGAATTGCAACAACTATTAGAAGCCACAAATATCACAACAGGGTGATAAATGGAGGAAGAACCAACAACTAGCACTACCAAGATTGCAAAGGCAGGGCCAACAATCTCCAAGTCCTTGGAATTCATAGGAGAGAGAAGGTTGATTAAGCTAGTAACAGGGGCAGTCGATTTCCCCATGACAAAGATGCAAGAGCACGCCAGAGCATTAGGTCACATAGATCTAGTTCTATCACAACTACCGATGGATGTATTACAAGATCTACATATGAGCACAACACAAGATATGAACGTGCACACAAAGAATATATCTAGTGAGATAGTAAATATTACAACATAAAAAATTTCCTTAGAGACATAGTACAACAGAGTGAAATAGGAGTGCGACAAAGCCATGCAAAAAGTAGAACGAATGCAGTAGGAATTCAAGCAAGTATATCAAGAACTCCTAGAGGCATAGGTCGAGAAGGAGGCCTTGGTGTAAGATCAAGTCATAAAGATAAGTGAATCCATTCATGGTTTCCACACACGCATAGTTGATCTAGAAGCATGTGTGACACCAAGTACTCCACCTAAAGAGAGGGAAACGAGGAAGAAAATTGTGACAACAATGATGGAAAGTATAAAGACTCTAGAAGTAGAGTGTACACAACTGTATATAGATACTATGGGTGCTTGGACACAACTGAATGAAGATAGGGTACAATAGGAGATCAGTCAGAAGATTCAAACTGTGTAGGGAAAAGTGAAGAAATTACAAGCAACAATGGGCATATTTCCACCAGTAGAGGTGGTAACTGCCATGAATGAGAACTGAAAGTTGTATTTAGAAATGAATCAGCTAAGGGTGGATTAGTTGGACCACGGATAACAAATAGAATTCTTACATGAAGAAGAATACACAATGATAACAACCCTCACGATGAATCAAGGAATCATCAAACATGCAGTTGAGGAAGTTGTCGAGAAGGTGCAAGTTCACGTTACGATTGAAACAGTAGACCAAATTTCACAGAAGGAACTAGAATTCAAGGAAAAGGTCACAACAACAAAGGCAAACTTTGATGCATTCATGGCACACTAGAAGCAGACCTAAGTGGCTCGAGGTGAGCCATAGGTGAGTGTTGGGGGCCTGTTGGAGAGGCATTTTGGACAAGTTTTGGGATCTGCACCAAAAGGAAGTTGAAGGGTAAAAGGAAATTAGAATATGGACCAAATCACGTGATGGGAGAGAAATACAAGGAGTCAAAGAGCACAACAAAGGGATGTGCGATGGAGCAGTGCACAAAACATGGAAAACAATTATAAACCGTTGGGTTTTGAGGACACTTTTTCCACTTTTGTAATGGGATTTTGGGGGACACTTTGTCCACTTTTGTAACAAACTTATCCCTATTGTTATGTATAAATATGTAAAAGGTTTTTTTTGGATAGAGGGGATGGTGTATGTTAAACCTATAAAAATTTATTGGTGCTCTTTGGGTAAGGGAGTCGAGTGAAGGAAGAAGTCTAAGGTATGTCTGAGTGAACTCGCACTGCAGTAGAATGACTAGGTAGGATTGAGTAATGTTATTGTTGCATATCTTTTAGCGTAGTGTGTAGTTTTAAAAGAACTATTGATGAATAATATAAGAATCCAACCATTGTGGGCGTAGCCCAAGTTGGGTGAACCACGCAAATCTATGTGTTATGATGTATTTTCCATTTATGATGTTTTATGATATAAGTTGAATGTATGACTCACAAATGAAGTTATAGTGTCACGCATAGGCTATTTTTAATGATAAAGTAACTATTAAGCTATAGGAACTACACATATGACTAAATGGTAGAAAGGACATGGAGGATGCCTCACTTCCCCTCATCATTACAGAACCTTGGTTCCTGCAACCCCTCTAGATGCCTCAGGTGACACTTCAGTTTCTCTGCAGGTGATGATGAAAGGGTTGATATCTAAAGATTTTGTTGTTATTTGAATGATTAACCCCATATTCCCCCCCCCGCGTGCCAACAAACATGCAAGATATTTATATAAAAAATGTTATTCTGAATGCTTATATGAATCTATGATGAGTGTAATGCAAGCAATCCTTTGAAACCAAAGGGGATACTACTTGCATATACAGGTAAAGATACATACAATGCAAGTGGGAAAACAATCCATTCTGCATTGCTAATGTCTTTTAACAAGACCCCATTCCTTCCACTTAGCAAATAAATGTTAGAAATATTGTCAAAGATTTACGATGAACTACAACTTATCTTCATAGATGAATCCTCCTTGATTGGAAGTCGATTCCTATATTCCATTGACAATCAATTTAGGAACATAAAACATGTGCAACCCCAATACTTTGGAACATTGACATGGTGTTCTATGGTGATCTTTACCAGGCACAACTGGTACATGATTATCTAACTTTTTAGCATCCTACAATGAACATGCAAACATTGACATACAAATTTTTGAAACACAATATAAAATTTTATGAATTACGAACTACAATGTGTCAGACAGATGAAAAGTTCATTTCAATTTTGAACAGAATGCAAACACATAACCAAACAAGTGATGAATTGGTATATATCAATGCGCATTGTGCGTGCCCTACACCGAATGACCCAACATTTCCATATCTATTTTACATAAACAAGCATGTTTCAATGCATAACAAGTACGTGTTCTCGCTCATGCCTAGCAATGAAATTATGATCAATACAATTGACCTGGAAGAAGATAACAATGGTGATATGCCATACCATCAGCATACAACTACTTTTCCTTCTCTACTTGTCCTTAAATTTGATATGCTAGTTGAAATATATGCTTGCAATTAGGATTCATAAGATGGCTTGGTCAATGGTGTGGATGGAGTGGTCAAAGCATATACAAAAACGTATAACATTGATGTTCAATGGATTAAGTTCCATGATTCACTTATTGGACATCGACAAGAAAACAAGTTGGCTTACCTTTATAACTCATACACCCCACACAATTGGACACCTGTATTGTGCATTGAAAAACCAATACCGTTGATAGCAAAGACATGTAAGGTGAAAATATAAAAAACAATTTCCAATACAACTTTCATGTGCACGTACAATACATAGGTCACAAGGTTTGACACTTGATAGTGTTGCATTTGGCCCTACTGGAATACAAAAACATGGTTTAGTGTACATAACTTTGTCTCATGTAAAAAACATATATTCATTGTATTTGATAAATTCTCTCACTAACAAGAACTTTCAGGTGAAGCAAAAAATCAACATTGAGATGCAACACCTTCAAAGTAGCCAAAATGCACTCTAGAGTATGATTGTCAATCAATACAGTCAGAATCATGCATTTCAATTCTCTCACTAAACACATGCAGCCTAAATGCACATATTCATGATATAGTCAATGAATATGACAATGAATATGACATAATGAAATATGATATTATGTGCTTGCAAGAAACTTGTATGAAAATGTGCATGGAAAATGAACAATTTCAAAACTTCAATTGCATATCAAATTGAATTTAACATGGAGTGATGATTCTAGTGAAAAAACATATACGGGTGAAATCACGGAGATGGGTAACACTTTCGTGAAAATCTGATCTCCAAAATTCCGAAAAATGTCTTTTTAGCCGAAAGATACTTTTTGGACCGAACTATTTTTCGTTCGAAAAGTGAAACGTCAAATTGAACAGTACACTGACGGCACCCTTGATTTGCGTGTAAAAATTTAGTCAGACGGATTTTTTCCATCCGGCAATATGTTTTCGGCCGAAAGATATTCCGGCCGAAACATTCTTTCAGCCGAAAGATTGTTCAGTTGAACAATATTTTGACCGAAAGATTGTTTATATATCAACCACACATCAATCTGAAAACGTTTTTCCAAGCTCTTTGCCTTTGTGAGTGTTTGAGAGCGTTGGCGCGGACGTAGTTTGAGAGCTTTGGCAGACGTAGTTTGAGAGCGTAGAGGTCAGGTTATTGTGTTGGAAAGTGAAGATGTAGGTTTGGTGGGCATTCCTGTGGGCGATCGGGTTGTTGTGTTGGAGGGCCAAGCTTCAGGTATTTATGTCTAACTCTTAGTTTTTAATTTTAATTATAATTTTTAATTTGTAAAATGTAATTTAATTTTTATTTTTAAATAAAAATTTTGTTAATGTGGCTTCCCCTGTGTCCAAGCCGTGGGCACACCAACGGCTTGGCCATAAGGATGGACCCCCATGGCCAAGTCATAGTCCACTGGACTGTGACTTGGTCGCGGGGGGCCAAGCCGTGGGCACCCCAACAACTTGGCCACAGGGTTGGGCCCCCACTGCCAAGTCACAGTCTAGTGGACTGTGACTTGGCCGCGGGGGGCCAACCCTGTGGCCAAGCCGTGGGCATGCCAATGGCTTAGCCATAGGTCTAGCCCCTTGCAACCAAGTCATAGTCCACTGGACTGTGACTTGGCCGCAGGGGGCCAGCCTTGTGGCCAAGTCGTGGGCACCAATAGGATCTACAATGATTTACAAATTCAACTTTAAAACTTATATCAACCAATTAAATTCTGAGGTCTGGGTTTTTAATTGTTTTAAGGTGGTGATGCTACCATTCAAATTCGAAAATGCAAATTCTATGCAAAAATTTCCCAGAAAATTTGCTAACCGATTGTAGCTACAAACGATTTCTAAATCGGAAGGTGCCATTTGATTGTGATTCAAAAGATTTATAAATTACTTACCAGTCCCTATGAATTACATATTACATTAATTACATTTACAGAATTACATATTACATTAATTACATTTACAAAATTAAGTGAATCAATTTCTAGAATTACATTTACATATTACAATGACCACAATTTCTAGATTCAGTATTTCAATAAACTACCTGTGATAACATATGCAGTGCATATGTTATATGACATATGCACTGCATATGTTATATGAGCCTTCAACGATCATCATGAATTCATTTTTAACTATCATGGCATTGTATTTACAAAGAATAATATAGTGTCATATTGTATGATTGTAGTTCAAGAACAAGAATCTATATCGAACAATTATTTCTTGAGTGCATTGTATTTTTTAACACAATTTCGTAGTGTACAAGAGTATTAAAAATATATTATTAAAAAGAAGTAATCACAAGTGACAAAATCCTTAAGAATGAATTGATCAAATAAAACTAGGTTCAAAGAAATCACAAGTGACAAAATCTTTAAGAATGAATTGATCAAATAAAACTAGGTTCAAAGTGTTTACTAGAAAACATTTACACTAAGATTCAAGATATTTTCCATGAATAGAAAATCTATATTACTTTGTTAATGTTGGTATTTCTATAATGAGTCAACCTATTCATAGATTGATTAGGTTCAAATTGTTTTCTAGCAAACATTTACACTAAGAATCAACACTAATATTCAAGATACTTTCCATGAATAGAAAATCTATATTACTTTGTTAATGTTGGAATTTTTATAATGAGTCAACCTATTCATAGATTGATTCCATTTTAGGTAATCTGTAATGGTCATTAGCCAAGCTATCAAGATTCCTTAGGTTAGTGAGTCGGGCCAAGATATGATATATGATGAATAATATGAGTCAGGCCCCATACAAATCCTCAAAAATTCATGAGCTCACTATTACTCCCAAGTGGATACTCTAGCAGGCATCCCAAACTGTAACATACTGGAATCCAAACGTTTTGTATTTTATAAAAATTTCATAAAAATTTCAATCTTTCTAACTTTTTAATTCAAATCTTTTGTATTTTATAAAAATTTCAAATCTTTAGGAATTCAATATATAAATCCATTTTTACATATGTAATATTAGAGTATCATAAGTTTCTTACAAAGTTTAGCTTACAAAGTATTTTACAATGCCTTGTTTACTGTTAAATTATATTAACTCTTTCATAAGTTATGTTGTTTTCAATCTTTTTGCACTTGATGCACTACAAAACCAATATGCCTTGTTTACCATTAAACTATATTAACTCTTTCATAAGTTATGTTGTTTTCAATCTTTTTGCACTT
>SNQJ01S0005364.1:149216-179887 GCA_010110895.2 Picea sitchensis | reverse complement strand
TAGAAATAAGTAACTCATTATCATTCCTTTCATGTTTAAGGAACATACTGTTAAACAATTGTCAAATTGACATATCAAATCGTGATAAAAAAAAATTGAAAATAGTCATCGGAAAGCTAACACAATTCTTCACAAGTTTGTTTTTACTGTAAAGTGAAATTCTAAATAAAAAAAATACTTTTGTATGTCGGAAGTTGAAGAACTTGTGAAAATACAGTTTTGTTTCTCATAAAACAATCAAAAGTGTAACCCATCTTCATGATTTCACCCATTACCAATTTTGGAACATATGAATTTTGAAGAACAAAATGTTGAGGCATTGATAACAAAGGTAATAGTTCATGGATCACAAATTGCAATATTGAATATCTATGTTGCATTGCATGCAACTTTGACTAGCACGTTGATCACTATTGTAACTACATGCACCATCTACATTTGACCGAAATCATTATCATTCTAGGGGACTTCAACATTGACATGTTACAAAGCAATGAAAAAACAAGAAAAATAGAAAACTACATGTGTAGTTACAATCTCCAATTCCTATTGTAAAAGGTAAATCATGTACAAAAAACACTTATTGATCATGTGTGGTCAAATGTGCCCAAGGTACAATCAAAATTATTTTTCTTAGATGCATATTGTACTAACCATGATACAATTTGTCTTTTACTTGAAATATGAAATACATATAAAACAAACTACACAATTACATATTCCAACCTATCAAAGCATACTTGCATATCTTTTTTAGATATATACAAATCCATCTTCTCTTTTCAATGGATCAGATAACTCTAGCATGGATTCCATTTGTATAGCCCATAAGCAACTAATCAATGCAGATAATATACAATATATATCCATTAACCATCTCTTTGGATTCCCTTTCGTATATTGGACAACTTTTGCATTGTGATCAGATACATGGTATCATACAAATTCTGAAAAAGCTTTGCTTTCTAATGGATTCTCGCGCAAGGAAATTTGTACAAACACACCCATGGAACATGAAATAAAAATATACATGCTTGTAACTTTATCTTTTACTATATCATCTTCATCTCTTGTATCATACATAAATATTGCATGTTGTTCTCACATAATACCTTATTTTGATGCCCATTGAAATCTGTATAATGCTAGCATTGCAACAATTACAACAACTAAAGAGGAGAAAGATATTTTAAGTACATCACATGACAAAAATCAAGAATGTATTTCCAATAGGTATGTCARTAATCATTATGAAACCCTTAGTATCCTGATATGTTTTATATCCTTTGTATTTTCCCCTACAAAAAATATGTCAATGTTGAAAAATGTCAGAGCAACATACAATATTTTGTACATGTTTGTTTTTTATATATCCAATACACAATTTTTTTTGTTGGGAAAATAAAATTTTGGACAAGTGAAGGAAGTGTGGGAACTTAATGGTTGCAAACATCAGAAAAACCAAAACCGCATGTGTAAATATTCATAAATTATGTTCCTATTGCATTTAGAAAATATATATTATCAGTTACTTATTCTCCTATGCCATGGTAAATAGGTTAGTATTGTATCATGACATTGTTTTAAGTTCACAAGAAATATTGGCATGCAAAAACAAAGAAAACAACACAACGCAACATGCAAAGCTTAAGAGGTGTGCCTATTAAACTTTGACCAATGCAATTCATTCAAATTGTGAGACTAATTCTGGAGACATGGAAAAAAATGTACAGAAATTGTCCTTCATATCACTTATTATGTTGAAACATTGGAAACAAGCCTATAACACCACCACCAAGTATAGTATCGATAGAAGACTTGAATAGTCGGTGAATGGGATAGATATTCATTGGATACCTGATAGATGCATACAAGACCTACTTGGACAAAGAAAATAGGACACGCTACATACTATGTATTGATATCACTAACAACAAGGGACTGGTGACAATCACATTGATTGTACCTGCACACCTTGTTCAGAAACACGAGGAAAAAATATTTCCTGGCAATGGAATATCTATTACAGATTTTAAAATACTACCAAAAATTGTATATGATCATGGTGATTGTGATTTTATTATCTCGCTACATAACTCAATTGTTGTAGAAACAATACCATCATGTTGTACTGAATACAATTTCATTCCAAACACAACAATCAAACAATCTGCGGAAAAATAAAGACCTGTATCCAATTGGAATCATTGGTGTTTCCATAATATATTACAAAAAGGTTGGATTGCAATACATTATCCTTATAAAGGATGGTGACTTGGATGACGATAAGGAAATGATATCGCTTCCATATCCTCTCTTTTTTTTATCTTATTTTCAGATCCTAAAATTTCCCCAATCATATTCCATAACTATTGTAGTGTTGTATGTTGTAGCTTCAACTTTTCGACACATGCACACCTATTTTCTTCAATGGAACAAAAATTGCAAAGAGGGAAATTTCCCCTTAGGATTTTTAAAAATATAACCAAGAAGAAATATGTCAAAGAAAAGGTCTTTTGTGCAACACAGACAATATTTATAACAGAGTTGAGAACAAACATAGTAAAGGATCTGGAAAAACTAACATTCTCTAGGATTGTTGTAAGCATTCATAGATAGTTCCATCCATGAAATTCATGTACAAAATTAGATTTACATATACAAATTGTATTGTGGACTATATTAACTACTATGTCATGTACATAGGTTGAAAGTGCATTGGCGGCAACAAATGCATACTCAACTCCCTTTGAACCTGTGTGTGCCAAGTGAAATTCCACCACTTTTTCATGTGCATTAATAGATGGTGCCACAATTGACAGTGTAAGATGCAATGAGAAATTTCCTTATCAATATAAACATTTCCTCAATGTTATCATCTGAACACTAGACAACAACATTGTGCAATATACAAGTAGAGCTCCAATATTGCAGGATGTGTTTCCTGGCCTAACACAATTCCCATATGAATCATGTCTTCATAAAAAGGCAAGCATTGTGTACTATATGCTACGTGACTTCCAAGTACATGGTAAATTTACATTAAATGAGGACAATGGTGTCCTACATATCATCTCAACAGAAAATAGTTACACCAAACAAGTTAGTTGAAGAGAAAAAAATGTACATCAAAGAATTTTAGTTGGATTGTTCTAACTTATCTTTGGTCTCATAAATTGTTGTAAATTGGTTCTAAAATTTCACTTTATAGGTTGTCCTATAATGCATTGAGAGGAAACATAGCATATTTCCAAATTAACTTGATCGACAATTGTAAACTCCAAAAAAACAAGTGTTATTTCAAATAGTTTATGTTGCTGAGTCATTTTGGTTTGGATTGAGCCTGTATTACATTTACTTTGTGCAATAGACAATGAATCTATGTGTGTAAGACTTGTCATTAAATATCTTTTTGACAATATTCCCGTGTATAAACTTGCATTTAAAGTTTGCATGTACTCAAAACTGGAACAATGTAATTATGGTTGCTAAGTCATTTTTGTTTGGACTAGGTATATCTTGTAGTTACTATGTTGAACAATTAGCAAATATGTATGTTTATGACTTGTCGCATTGCTGATTCTTTTTTGAAAGTATGGCCAAATAGAATCTTGTATTGCAATTTTATTTCAACTGTAAAATGGAACAATGTATTTATTACAAAATGGTGTTGGACATGTTCTGATCAAAAGTCAGGAAACAAGAAACAATGCTACATGTTTGTATCAATGCCACAATGTTACATATTTGCATGAAAATCAGGAAAGAAAAAAACTTGAGTTTTGCCTATAATATCATTTCCTAAAGCTACCCCACAAGTCACTACCCAGGGGCTTTACCATAATTCTACCAGATTTTCCCATTTCACGGAAAGATATAAAATAAGGTATTCAAACAATGAAATAGTATAATACTTTCTATGAATTGCAGTTCATCTAAGTACAAATCCATATTATAGTTTTCTACATGAAGAAAGTAAATCCCTATGTTACAATCCTCAATTTTTCCTTTAATCATTAATATAATCATCCATGTAGCAAGGTTGTCTTGCATAAGCTCCAAAAAAGCATAGACCTAAGAAGCTAACAGATAAATCCATTTGGCATCACTTTTATTCTTTTCTTTTATTGTTACTCATCATTTTAAACCATCTTATTTTATCCCATGTGATTAAATACTTTGACAAGAATCCTTTGTGCCAAAATTTCTTTCAGTTCTTTAGATTTGTCTTTTGGAACATTACCCATTTCTGCAACATTGTTGATACATTCATTGAAATCCAAGTTCAATTTCTTGATAAAAATTACCAAACAAAAAAAACTAACTTAGGCTATATAAACCAAACACGATATATGAAAAAAATTCAGCACAAAAAAAAATAATAATTCGACTGGTAGAAAAATAAATCTCCAAGTCTCTTCTTTCTTAACCTTATATCTTTTCATCCTCTCATGAAGGACAAATTCTCATTTTCCTAAGAAAAACTTGCAAAGAAATATGCCCATGAACATTTGTTTCAATGGGATAGTTATAACAATATGAAAGGAAGTAAGAATGCTATATGGAATCTTTTCACCCTATGGATGCCAAGTCTCCTAAGAAATCCTGGTTCAATTTGATCAATAACTATGCTATCTAATGATGGACATTTAAGGGCATAAGGAAATGAAACATCCATGCATTGAAAGAAGCTTACATGAATATTAAGTTATACATATCAATGACTATTAAACTCAGGGAATAGAAGCTTAATATAATCTATTTCAAATTCAAGGTGACATATGTTAATTTCAGAGGTCATATTACTTGGCAACCATCATTGACAAATAAGTTTTATCATAACCTAAATTCTATTATTTCATATGTCATATGCATGCACTAAAGGAATGACCTGAATATTATTGATGATTAGATCTATTTTATTACAGTCATGAAGAAAAGAACATCCTCAATATTATTGATTTTTGAAATTGTTTGTTATACCATAAGCCATTATATTCAAAGTTATTGTAATTTATTTTTAACCAAACAACACAAAGTTTATGCTTTAAACTATTGTTGTCTACAATTGTTATTTTTATATGTTAGAAATATTTTCTATTATTATATTTAGATTTACAGTACTCAAATTTTATGAACATCCAGGATAAAAATATCTAAATTTGTATGATCATTCTCTGGGCTTAAGACTCAAGAATTCAATTGGAAAATTTGTGATCCTTTCAACATAACATCATTGAAAATGACTCTTATATGAAAACAATCATATTTCCAGTTTTTGGAATTGAATTTGAACCAAACAACACAAAGCTTATGCTTTCAATTATGATTGGATTTTATTTTACTTTTTGTATGTTGGACAGATTTTTTTTTATTATTATATGTAAATTTATAGGACTCACATTTTATCATATCGTCAAGGAGAGAAATTAAATCTATCATCTTGTACAGTTAATACTAGAGATTCTAGTTCAGAAATTTGAGACCCTTTCAGCATAACATCGCTCAAACTTCCTACTATGCTAGAATATATCTTATTCCAATTTATTGTAAGACACTCAACCCCCTAAGTACCATCTAAGAGAATGGGGTATACAAATTTCAATTTTCTAAATGATATATAAATATTTTTTTCAAGTGCACCATCATCTTCTGCTTGTCGACAACTTTCCAATAACTATCAGTTTTCTCAAAACTAAGATCTGGATCGAAAGATATGCCCTTTTAAAGTTTTAGGGACTTCATTAGATATGCCCTTTTAAATTTTTAGGGCCTTCATTTTCCAAAATCCATCTTACTAGCATGTGGCATCCACATCATTGTGTCGATGCATTGTGTTTCTAACATGCCAACATCCATCGAAATCTCACATACTAAATTGCAGGTCTACTTGGCATTAAGAATTATGGCTAAATCCATGCCTCCTCTTGTAGAAAATCAGGGTAAAATATGGGTGATGTAGATCAGGGGAGATCTAGATTGAAGGTCTACCTCTCATCATGGCCCCCTTCACATTTTCGAGGTTTAACAGAGGTGGGAGGGGATGAAAAACTTAACTAGATTTAAGCCTATGATGAATTGTTAATTGGTGAATTGCATACCCCTCCGCATGTATTTAACCTAACCAAACAGGACCCTCCCACAATTGTTACAATACTGATACATATCGTGACAATGTCAACATAATGGGGACCACGCTTTTCCAACCTATCCTAACCATGGTATGCATCACTACTAGGACATGATCTTTCCAGTCTACTTATACCTTCGAACAACAACAACCAATATGGTTGTTGTGCCAACATCTAGACATGTGGCACCATCAAAACCTACCAGATGACATAACACATAGCCTTTTCATTTCCTGCTAGCTCGATGGAACTTATCATTCATAACCATCATGGACCGTGCCCTCAAAATACCAAATAACCATGACACATGGAATATCATCCACATGCATTGCCATGGTATACACGTCCTCACACCACACATGATTTGTCCATTCACATATTGACATATGTTCCCCTCATGGGTACCTTAAGATGTGAACACCACTGAGACCACGATTTTCTACCGTGGCATAATCAGAGAGTGACAAGTGGCTATTAGGAAAACACATTGTCAGCTTGATTATACCTTACAACAACAACGCTCGATCTGTCGGTCCCCCTATCATACAAGACACGTGGCAGTGTCAAAACCTGCCACATGGCGTTATCATTCCCTGCTAGCTGGATAATATTTTTCAACCATAAATGTCATGGACCGTCCTCTTGAAGCACCAAATCACCATTGCATGTGGCATACCTTACACATGGATTGACATGGTGTACACGTCATCACACTGCACATGAATCCTTTATTAAGATACTCACACATGCTTTTCCAACCTGACCTAATCACGACATGACATCTAGGTACCAGGAAACAACCTCGTCGGTCTACTTATATATTCGAACAACAACACTAGATCTGGTGGCCCCACTAGTAGTCTAGACACATGGCACTATCAGAACCTGACGCATGACATTTTGTGTGCCCTTGTCATTTCCTACCATCTCAATGCCACTTTTGACCCATAAAAATCATGGATCACCCTATTGAAGGGGAAAATGACCATGGAATATGGCATAACCTCCACATGGAATAACATGGTATAGACATCATCACATCACAGATGATTTATGCATTCAGATAGTGACACATGTGCCTTTGTATTCGATGTATGGTGTCATCCTTGGCCACTCCAACTGATCTGGATTATTTTCAGCATGAAATGAGAGCACAGATATAATAAAGAAATGTACAAATATGTATCATATATCCAACAATATAACATAAATATATCAGAGATATAAAAACAGAGATACAACAATACAAAATTTCTATTAATGTGTGAAATGTACAGAATTGTAAAAATACAGAGTGAAAGACTCTCTAGAATGGTTGCAGCTTATCTCTGAGAAGAGATGTGATGGCTATGCGCATTCACAAGAATATGATGATTACTATGAGGCTCCAAAGGCCTTTTTAACATAAGTAAAATCCAAAACCTTAACCCCGGAAGATGAAAATCCGAAAGGTTTGCGGGCCCTGATGGGGGTAGTCGATACGACAACTTCCCGGGGGCGTAACTTTTTCATACGATCTCTGTTTGGGGTGCTCGATACACCGTTGGAAAGGTATAACCGAGAAGAATGATTTTCGACTGGCCCAATTTAGTGCCTACAATAGTCACCTCGGACCCAAATCCCCAAAAAAGATCGTTTAGGGCCTCAAAACGGCCCCGAAAGTTTGGAACCCAAAAAACTGTCGAAAAACACCCAAGATGGAAAACTATTTTTCGAGCCCGTGTAATAGGTGGGTGGCCATTGATATCCACCTAGATCAATCCTCCCTCCTTAGGAAGAAATCATCTCCATTACGTTGAGTTCCCGGGGGAGAGAGGGAAACGTTTGCTGAATCTGAATCTTGGTGAGTTGCTTGCCTTGTTGGAGACGTCGCATTGCTCGATTTGTGGAAGGGTTTCATGAACCTTTTGCTAGAGGGGTTGAATCTGTTCAACCATTCGAGCTACTTGAGATGATTGTGTGCAGAAGGAATTTTTGTGCTTTGTTGTAATCTTGTCGACCTGCTTCTGTTGGATAGAAGGTGCTTGGTTCGAGACTGGAGTGGTTGCAGTGTCCTTCTATTCGCCTTTCGAATAGATTGTGAAGAAGATGAATTTTGTAGTATGAGATACTACCTTACGGAATTTTTTAGGTGGGACAGTAGTTGGAAATACCTCTCGTATTTTGAAGAGATGACCCCCCAGAGAAACAATGACATTGCGGAGTCGAGACTCGTGAACAACATGGTGTTTCCACATATATGGCTGGCCCAAGAGAAAATCACAGACATCCAATGGGGAAACATCACATAATACCTCATCCTTGAAGGGATGGATGTCGTATGAGAATCGACATTGTTGGTTGACCCAGAGATCTCGTCCTTGGCAAAGCCACCCGATGTTGTATGGCTGTGGGTGTGGTGTTGTCAACAATTCCAATTGTTTGAGGACCTCTACTAAGATGAGATTCTTCTGGATTCCACTGTCAACAATAAAATGAAGTGGGGTCCCCTTCACCCACATCTATGAATGAAAAAGGCACTCCCCCTCTTCAGGATCTATTGGTTCTTCTGGTTGAATTGTTTCAGTCATGACAATAGTAGTGGGATTTGCATCGATGATCTATCTTCTATCGATATTTTATGAATCAGGTTTTGAATCCTTCTCTTTGATCTCGACCACCAATGATTGTTTTGAGAAACATTCATTGGTGTTGTGCCAAGGGCATTTGTGGAAATCACACCATTTTCTAGTGTCCTTCTTCATCTTTCTGTGACCCTTCTTTTCTCGTGGCTTGGACTGGTTTTTAGGAGGTTGTTTGTTAGATCTATAATTATCATACTTTGGATGTTGAGGATTTGTAGACATGAAATCCCATTTTTTGTGTGCTTAAATTTCTACTCGATTTTAACACCATATCGATAAGCAACAACCAGTGATGAGATATCCAGAAAATCCATTTTTGTTTGGATGTATCTTTGTAGAGCCCTGTGGTATTTCAGAACCAAATGTTGCTCGGAATATTTGATACCCAGCTTGGTGCGCAAGGTATGGAAGGTATTTTTGAACTCTGAAACTGCTTGGCCCCTCTCTTGTCGCAGTGTGTTGCCAACAGGGTAATATTGTTCCTTGACTACATCCACACAAAAATCCCAAGTGGGATCGGCCCCATATATTATGAACTCCTATGTGGAACTTTGCTCCTAGTAAGTTTCCCACCAATGTTTGACATGGGGGGGATCCTTAAGGAGTGTAAAGGTGATCTTTTCCCTGTCAGAAAAATTATGAACAAAGAAAAAACCTTCTAGTATATTTAACCATTTGTCTAGGGCATCTGCATCTATCTGACCTTCAAATATGGGAATATAAAAATTAACCTGTACCTTGAAAGGAGAGGTGCCTCCAAAGTGGTTGCTTGATGAATATGCACACGTTGTTATCAATAGGTGTTGAATTATGTGGGAAACATTATCCATCATTTTGTCCCTCTGCCGCGTGAGATCTTGCTCAAGCAACAGATTAATAGAATCTTATGCTCTATCGTTTTTCTTTTCTTCCACCATGGAGGGTTTCTTGGGTGTGCGAGAGTGATTTTCCTCAAGAGAGACAATCTCGAGACCCAACTTGTTATACTCAGTCCTCGTCGGGGACATGCACTGAAAAACAATCAAGAGAAACCTGCTCTGATACCATTGATTCAGATTATTTTTGGCACGAAATGAGAGCAGAGATATAATAAAGAAATGTATAGATATGAATCAAATATCCAACAATTTAATAGAAATATATCAGATATATAAACACAGAGATACAGTGATACAAAATTTTTATTAATGTGTGAAATGTACAAAACTGTAAAAATACAGAGTGAAAGACTCGCAAAAAATGGTGGTAGCTTATCTCTGAGAAGAGATGTGATGGCTACTCGCATTCACAAGAAGATGATCCTTACAATGAGGCTCCAAAGGCCTTTTTAACATAAGTAATATCCAAAACCCTAACCCCGGAACATGAAAATCCAAAAGGTTTGTGGGCCCTAATGGGGGTAGTTGATATGTCAACTTTCCGGGGGTGTAACTTTTTCATACGATCTCTGTTTGGGGCGCTAGATACACCATTGGAAAGGTATAACCGAGAAGAACGACTTTCGACTGGCCTGGGTTAGTGCCTACAATAGTCACTTGGACCCCAAATCCATAAAAAATGTCATTGAGGTCCTCAAACGGCCCTGGAAGTTTGGAAACCAAAAAATTGTCGAAAAACTGCCAAGATGGAAAACTGTTTTTTGAGCCCATAGAATAGGTGGGTGGCCACCGATATCCACCTGGATCACCAAATGTACTAAATAAAGGTGGAACCATACTCGGGAGCCTTCCCCCATTGACTTATCGAGTCATCCAGCCCTTGGTCCTTGTTTCCTCTCTTTGATGATCACTTACACTCCCCGATACTGGTACCCTGGGTGTTGTCCCACCAATGAATCAGAATTTTGATCAACCGGGGTACTGGACCACTGGAAATGAGCCTTCCCAATAGAATCTTGTATACATAGACCCCCATATCCCAAGATTCTGATATCCTGGTATATTCAAGGCACGAAACACCCTCATGAGCCTATCACAACAGATTTACGGCTGAGATCTCTCAACATGTAGATCTAATGGTTGAGGATCAACTATTTTAAGCACATACCTCCCCACCCATTTGGACCCACATTTTACACATGGCTTGATATGTAATATTATTGGCATGACGCGTATCAAAACATGATGATCACACTGTTATGGTATCAAGAAGTGGTCGATGATGTGTTATGATAGGTGGCATGGAAAGTGTGAGCTAACCTCACCATGTCATCCAATTTTCTATGGATTTCTGCACAAAACCCCACATATAGTCAACATGTGTCATATCTCACATCCTAGCAGGTGGGCCAATTATCATTTTCCATGTGAACCAGCCATCTTGTGGCACGATGCGCCCTAGAGTCGAGGTATCAAACAATTTGAAAAATATGGAAGCTTCGCTGGGAAATTGGGGTAGAAGATGAGCGGTGGAGGTTAGTTTTGATATAGATCAATGGTCTACCTCTCATCACAACCCCCCACCACATGATCTAGGTTTAATGGAGGGGGGAAGGGTTGTGAAACTCAACTAGATTTAAGCCCCTGATGAAGTGTCGCAAATTTGTGCGACCTCCTTAAGCTATAGTTAACCTAATCATGTAGGACCCCCCCACAATTAATACAGTGCTGGCAAATATCCTAACAAAGTAAACATCACAGGGACAATGCTTTTCCATCTTGTCCTAACCACGGCATGACACTTTGCTACCAGAACACCAACCCCCTGCTCTACTTATACCTTCGAACAACAACACCCGATCCAGTGGCCCCGCTAGCACCCCACACATATTTCACCATCAAAATATGCCATATGGAATATCACATAGCCCTATCATTGCATGCCAATTCGATGGCACCTGTCACCCAGAACCATCATGGACTGCCCCCTTGAAAGAAAAGATAACCATGACATGTGGCATACCATGCAGGTGGAGTCACATTGTATACACATCATCACACCGCATGTCAGTTTTCCATCACATATTGGCATATTTCCACTTGATAGGTATCCTAATATGTCAACACCATGGGAACCATGATTTTCTAACCCAGCATAATCAGAGTGTCACAGGTGGCTACTGAGAAGCTACATGGCCAACCTACTGATACCTTTGAACAACAACACCCAATCTGGTGGCCCGACTATCACCCTGACATGTGGAACTGACACAAACTACCACATGGCATAACACATGGCCTTATCATTTCCTACGAGATGGATGACATTTTTTATCCATAAACATCATGGACCGTCCTCTTGAAGGTCCAAATTACCATGGCATGTGGCATACCCTACACATGGAATGACATGGTATCCACATCATCACATCGCACATGACTCCTCAATTCAAATACTCATACACTCTTTTCCAACCTGGCCTAATCATGGCATGACATTTTGCTACCAGGAAACCACCCCTCCAGCCTACTAATACCTTCCAACAAAAACATTCGACCCAATGGCCCCACTAACAACCCATACATGTGGCAATGTCACAACCTAACACATGGCATAACATGTTCCCTTAACGTCACTTGAAATTGGATGGCAGATTTCACCCATAAACATCATGGACCGCCCTCTTGAAGGGCCAAATTACCATGGCACGTGACATACCCTACACATGGACTCACAAGGTGTACACATCATCACACAACAAATGGTTTCTCCATTCAGATGATGACACCTATGTGTTTGTATTGGATGGAAGGCGTCATCCTTGGGCACTCCAAGTGTATAAGGAAAGATTGGAACCATACTAGGGAACCTTTCCCAATCAGGGTATCCAATCATCCAACCCCAGGGCCCTGTTTTTTCACTTTGACGACACTTACACTCCTCGATACCGATATCCCAAGTGTTGTCCCACCAACAAACTGGGATGTCAACCAACCGGGGTATTGACCCACGTGGAACCAGACTTGCGAACACAATATTGTACACATACAGACCTATAGCATGAGATTCTAATATCCCATCATACTCAAGGTGCAAGACACCCTCTTGAGCCTATCACAACAAGTCTACAATTGATATATCTCTACTTATATATCTAACGGTTGAGGATGATTTGGACCCACATTCGACACATGGATATCACTGGAATGACACCTTGAAACACATGATGATCACACTATTATGGTATCAACATGTGGTCGATGATGTGTTATGACACTTGACAAGGAAAGTGTCAACTGACCTCACCATGTGATCCGAGTTGTTATGGATTTCTACATAGAACTCCCAAATCCACTCAAAACATGTCATAAATCATGTCCTAAGACATGATCCAATTGTCATTCGCCATGTGAACCAACCATCTTCTAACACAATGCCCCCCGAAGTCAAGGTGTCGGGACATTTGAAAAATATGGAAGCTTGGCCAACACTCGCAGGGTCCACCCTTCGGACATGCTTGACATCAACTCATCGGGTTTAACAGTGGAGATGCAACCATCTCCAAATCCAAAGATAAAAGGTGATTTCTTCCCATTTGATAATTTAACATCAGTTCATAAAAGGAAAGGGGATAGAACCAACAACCGAAACATTGCTCCCAAGTATCGACCTATCGAGACTTCATACCGATTACTAGAAGGTATCTCCCACTGCTTTGGAAATTCAGTATCCATACTAGCCAGTAATATTTCCTAATTCCAAAATAATACCCTATGATAAACGATTGGAATTCAAGCATCCACCGATCCTACGGACAAAATTTCTAACACACTTTGAAAGAAGCTTCGATGGGTAAATAGTCTATCTTTGGACAATTGAATTTTAAGACAGTCGTAACTATCTTGTCCTCCATTACAGCGCTATCATGAATTTATGAACATTTAATGACAATTAATGAATAACTTAGTACCAAGATTTAACGCATTAATCCTATGAAATATTTTCATAAACGCACCAAGGAACATTTCAAACTATTAAGAAATATTGATTGCTTAAATCCAAAAGTCTTAATTCAGACAATTTTCTCTAAGCTTTCCTTTAACTGGTTAGTATTAGAAATTGTTTTTTCTTTTTCTTTTTTTTTGTATAGAGTTGTTAGTTTTCTCTTTTAAATACAACTTACACTTTATCACTTACTTGCAGGAATTCACACAGAAAAATAACTCGGAAAAGAAAAGTGAAACAACAAAATGACAATGAAGTCAACATTGAAAAGAACCCCAATTCAACATTTTTCTTTGATACTACATTCAATAAGGACATGACCAAAAATATGGAGTGGAGATAAATTTACACATTCTTGCAACAATGGGCTTTCAGTGATGAATAGGAATCAGATGTTGATGATTTGGTTGATATTAAAGCATCAGAACTTCACAAAATTGTTGCCAGGTGATTCAAATTTTATGAGAAGAATGAAATGAATACAGATTATTAAAATATGCTTTAAGCGGAATAACAAAGATACAATAAAACTGGTTTTCTATTCAATAAGTAAATAAGATGAAACTGTAAAATGCAGCGGAAAAAAAAGCTTGTTGGAATGGTGGCAGCTTATCTCTGAGAAGAGATGTGATGAATGAGCTCATTCACCAGAAGATGATTACAATGAGGCTCTGAAGGCCCTTTTACAATAAACAGGAATGTCAAAAACCCTAGACATCCAAAAACCTAACCCTAGGAGATGAAGCGCCAAAAGTCATGTGGGGCCCATTTGGGTAAGTTAGTACATCAACTTCCCGAGGTCGTAACTTTTGCATACGATCTTCATTTTAGGCGCACAATATCTCGTTGGAAAGGTTTATCCGAGGAATACACATTTTTCTGCTATCTATCAAAGGTAATTTTTTACTGTGGCGAGCCCTAAAAACGTTGTTTAGGGCCTCAAAATAGCCCCACAAGTCAGGGACCCAAAAACTAGGAAAGAAAACTGCCAAACTGGAAAACTGGAAAACTACCAAAATGAACCAGTTGGAATAGGTGGGAGGCCACCGACATCCATCTGGATCAATCCTCCCCCCTTAGGAAGCAATTTTCTCCATTGCATTGACTTTCCCCATCAGATGAGGAAATTTTTGTAGAATTTGGCCCTAGGTGAGCCACTTGCCTTCGTCCAGGAGCTGTCATGCTTTGACAACTCAATAAAGTTGGATCCTTTGTTGTTGGGTGCCCTTGATCTGTGTGTCCACAATCTGATCACTAGATGTATGTTGCATGAAGTTAAGTTTGAGCTCTGTTGGTGTCAACTACTCTGTTATCTCTGAGGTGTCCAATAATGGTGAGAAATATGGTCAAAGGACAGCCACATTGAAGACTAGGTGCAGGCCAAGTAAAGGGGGAATGTTAAGCACAAAAGCATTGTCACCCACAACCTTGGTGATGGTGTATGGCCCATACTGGAGTGGGCGCAGCTTCTGATGGGGCCCTGTAAGGCGTTCTTTCTGCAAGTGCAACCAAATTTTTTTGCCCACCTGAAACTTATGTGGCACCCAGTGTTGATCATGGCATTGTTTGTACTTGGCATTGGACTTCTGTAAAATATCCTGAACATGTTGGCGGATGTTATGGATCTGCTCAATGAACCGGGTGGCTTTGTCATCTTCTGGTGGAGCAAAAGACGATTCTCTCGAGGTGTTCGCCAGGGGTAGTGCAACATCCATGGGGCCCAATGGTTGGAATCCAAACCCCACCTGAAAGGGGTTGTGTCTAGTTGAGCTATGCAGGGCTCGATTGTAGCTATGATGGAAATAGGGAAGAATCTCATCCCATGTGCGAGGGTTCTTGGAATTGTATGTGTGCAGAATATGTACGATCATCCGATTGACAACCTTAGTTTGTCCATCTATTTGGGGGTGGAACGCAGTGGATTTGGTGAGCTTGGTATCCAGCAGTGACTAGAGGCTCCACAAGAATGTGTTGAGGAACTAATTGTCCTTATATGAGACAATGGTTTGTGGGATCCCAAAGTGTACCCAGATACGTTCAAAGAAGATCTTGGCAGTGGCATCTGCAGTGATGTTCTTCTTGCAGGTAACCATAATCGTCATCTTGGAAAAGCGATCCACAACCACAAAAACACATTCATTTCCCCTCTTGGTGGTCAAGAGGCCCGACATGTAATCCATTGATATGGATTCCCACGATTTTTCAGGAGTAGGAAGAGGGGTGTACAAGCCCTGTTTCTTAGTGGTTGGTTTGGAAATAGCGCAGGCAGTGCAGGACCTGATCTACTTGTCAACATCCTGTCGAAGTTTCGGCTAGTAGAAATGTTTTTGCAGCACTGCCACTATATTTTCGACACCAAAGTGCCATGCCACCTGACTGTAGTGAGCTTCCCAAATCATTTTCTCATGCTCACTTGATGGAATAAAAATATGGCCCAGATGGCACAACATCCTATCCTAAAGATGGAAATGAGAGACCACTGAGTTTTCTCCCAACATTTGGTAGGTGGTGGAGAAGTCAGGGTCTGTCTCATAGAGGTGGGGCCATCCAGAGGTCTCATGGCCGCAAGAGTCTAGCATCGTGGTGAGTGACGCAACTAGAGGTCGGCTGAGGAAATCATCAACTCAGTTGGTACTTCCTGTTTTATACTTGATGTTGAGGTGAAATTGTTGTAAGTGTGTGGAAGAATTTTGATGGTGGTCATTCTGCAATTTTCCTTGGGTCTGCATGAACTGTAGTGGCTTGTGATCAGTGTGGATGATTGTCTCCTTCCCCTGAACGTAATGTCTCCACTGGCGATAGGCTTGCACAATGGAGTACATTTATTTTTCATAAGTGGGGTACTTATGGACAACATTTGATATTGTCTCACTATGATACACCACAAGGTGGTCGTGTTGAGTGAGAACGACGCCCACAACATAGTCTGAAGTATTTGTCTCGATCTCAAAGGGATGTTGCAAGTTCGGTAATGAAAGTATTGGGGATGAGAAAAAATTCTTCTTCAAGTCATCGAAGGCTTGTTGTTGGGATAGGCCCCACACAAATTTTTCCTTACCTCCACCCCTGGTTACTTAGCTGAGGGCCCATGTGATAGGAGAGAATCCCAACACAAACCTGCGATAGAAATTGGTGAGGCCCAAGAAGCTCTGAAGCTCATTGAGTGTGGTTGGGGATGGCTAGTCACGGATGACCTAGATATTGGATGGATCCACATGCACACCATGTTGATCAATGATGTAGCCTAATTAATGGACCCTATCCATACCAAAGGAGCATTTTTCCAAGTTTTCATATAGTTTGTGCTGCCGCGGGGTGTGCAGAACCTGTTGAATATGTTGCAAGTGTTCAACCCAAGTCTTGTTGTAGATGAGGATGTCATCCAGATACACCACTACAAAATTATTGGTGAAAGGTCACAGGATATCGTTCATCATCCTCATAAAGTTGTTGGAGCATTTGTCAAACCAATGGGCATGACCAACCATTCAAAAAAACCTTCTTTTGACTTGAAGGCGATCTTCCATACATATATATGTTCTATTGGGACCTGGTGGTAGCCAGACTTCATATCAATATTTCTGAAGTATTTGGCCCCTGTGAGATGATCAAGGAGGTCGTCAATTCGGGGAATCAGGTACCGGTTTCGGACTGTGATTTTATTCAGGGCCCAGTAATCAATGCAGATTTTCCAGGTCCCTTCTTTCTTCTGCACAAGTACAATTGGGCTCCCACAAGACAATGAGATGGGATGGATGTTCCCCTTGTGGAGCAGTTCTTGGATCTACCTCTTGATCTCCTCATTTTCTAACAGAGAGTGGCGGTAGACTGTCACGTTGGGTAGCAGTGTGCCTAAGGTCAGATCGATGGAATGCTTGACCTGGAAGTGCAGAGGTACCCCGGTAGGAGAGGAGAAGATATCTAAGTATTCTTCGACGACATTATCCACTTTCTTCTATTGTGTGGAGAGATCGACCACAAAGACCCTGGATGTGGCTGCGATATTTCTCTTACTCTGAGAGTGAATAACGAATAAGAAAAATTCCCTGGTCTAATATATGACCTTCCTGCATTACTTGGTAGAGATTAAGGAAATAGCACTAGGAGGGACTGCCTTGGGTATCTTATACAATTTCCTGTTCAAAATAATAATAACACTATGAGGCCTAGACTCATATACAACATGATGTTTCCATAAATAAGGTTGTCCCAAAATAAAATTACAAACTTCAAGAGGAGCATCATCACACAATTCCTCGTCTTTGAAGGGTTTGATGTTGTACGACAGTTGACACTATTGGCTGACACAGAGATCACTTCCTTGGTGGAACCATCCAATGGTGTAGGGTTGCGGGTCCGGAATTGTTGGAAGGTTTGACTGCTTGATGACCTCTATTGAGATGAGGTTCCTCTGGCTACCGCTATCAACGATGAAGTGCAGTGGGTGCCTTTTACCCACATTTGCGAATGGAAAAGGCACTCGCCTTCTTCTGGCTCATCTGGTTCACCAAGCTGGAGCTTGGTGGTAGAAACAGTGGCACTGGGTTCTGTGTCAATGATATTTCTTCCCCTTTCTAGTTCTGACTCAGATTCAAAACCTGCATCTAATTCAGAGGCTTTCACTTCGGCCACCAGCGACTGCTTTGAGCAACAATCAACAGTGTTATGCCAAGGGCTCTTATGGAAGTCGCACCACTTCTCGGTATCCTTATTTGTCTTTCTGGTGTCTTTCTTTGCTTGTGGCTTGGAATGGTTTTCCTGATACTATCCATATTTTCTCTATCCTTTGTTCTGTAGGTTGGGGCCACCCTTTCCTAGTTTTTGCAGCGAGAGGTTCCCAGGCCCAAATTGTCGCATCTTTTGCTTAAGCTTCTGCTCGATTTTGATAGCATGTTGATAGGCCACGCCCAAGGATGAGATGTCCAGAAATTCCATTTCGGTCTGGATCTATCTATGTAGAGCACCACGATACTTGAGCACCATATGTCGCTCTGAATCTTTGATACCTAGCTCGGTGCATAGGGTATGGAAGATATTTGTAAAATTTGGCACTGCTTGGTCTTTTTCTTGCTGCAGTGTGGTCCATTTGGTATACAATTCGTCATAACTTTCAACAGGGTAGTATTTTTCCTTAATAGCATCCCTGAAGGATTCCCAGGTGGTCGCAACTTTAAATAATGAGGGTTACTCTATTTCCTTTTGCTCACAGAAATTTTCCCACCAATTTTTGACATGGGGAACGACTTTGACGAGCGCAAAAGTAATTTTTTCTCTATTTGAAAAGTTATGGACAGAAAATAACCCTTGTATTAGATTCAACCACTTGTATACAACATCTGCGTCTATCTAACCTTCAAATATAGGAATATCGAAGTTGATTTGTACCTTCAAAGGGGCAATGCCTCCGCTCAAGGAAGATGTCTCACCTGTTGGTAGTCATTGAAGGATTTACGTGAAACTATCCATCATCTCGTTCCTCTGTTGCATGAGGGATTCCTCAAGCAACATTTTTAAAGTATCTCTTGTCTTGTCATCTTTCTTTTCTCCTGCCATGAGAGGTCATTTGGGCGTGTGAGAGATTTTGTCCTCAAGAGAAACAAGCTCGAGATCCAATTCTTTGTACCCTGACCTCGTTGGGGACATGCATTAAGACGGCAAGGAGAAGACTGCTTTGATGCCATTGATTTGGATTTTATGAGCAGAACAAAATGAATACAGATTATTAAAATATTCCTAACACAGAATAACAGAGATACAATAAAATTGGTTTTCTATTCAATAAGGAAATAAGTTGAAACTGTAAAATGCAGCGGAAAACAAGTTTGTTGGAATGGTGGTGGCTTATCTCTGAGAAGAAATGTGACGGTTATGCTCATTCTCCAAAAGATGATTACAATGAGGCTCTGAAGGCCTTTTTACACTAAACAGGAATTTCAAAAACCCTAGACATCCAAAAACCTAACCCTAAGAGATGAAGCGCCAAAAGTCATGTGGGCCCCGTTTGGGTAAGTTAGTACATCAACTTCCTGGGGTCATAAATTTTGCATACGATCTTTGTTTTAGACACACGATAGCCCGTTGGAAAGGTCTATCTGAGGACTACACATTTTTATGTTATCTATCAAAGGCCATTTTCGACTGTGGCGAGGCCTAAAAGCATTGTTTAGGGCCTCAAAATGGCCCCGCAAGCTAGGGACCCAAAAACTAGGAAAGAAAACTGCCAAAATGAACCAGTTGGAATAGGTGGGAGGCCACCGACATCCATATGAATCACCAGGCCAATAATTGTACCCTATTATGACATGGTACGATGGATTATCTCCCATACTGATATCTCTACATGTACTTTTGTTAATTCATCATGCCAAGTTCCTTTATTCCTGAAGATGTTAATAATATGTATAAGTTAAGGTGACCCACAATCGTGCTTGATGACAATTTCAATAAGGAATTCATAAAGGAAATTTTTGAAAAGGAGGAGATGCAAATGGCTCACTTCATTAAAGAATGGTGGTTTGGTTGTGATTCTTTCAATGTCATAGGTGACAAGATGTATACTGTCAATAGAATGAAGAAATCCCCTATGTTAGTTGCCATAATTCTTTGTCGTCTATATGGTGAGAAAAATCTCTGCAAATTCAATTTGGTTTGGGTCCCTCTCATCCATCAAGTTCTTGCAAGGAATATTTTCAATTGGGCCCATATACCTTTTTTCCAATCTTAAAAAATAAGTGCAAAAGTCTCAGGAAACTCCTCTAGGATACTGTCCAGGGTTTTCGATGTGTGCCTATTTGGTAGATTCCATTTATGCAATTACCCCTTTCCCTCTTTTAGCTTGGAGTTGGTCTCCCTCTAAGGAACTAATTCATTTAAATTGTTCTAAAATGTGGGCAATCAATTGCAAAAATCATTTCTATGATATCTATAATTTTTTCATGTTTCCATTACATCTGCTTTTGGAAAACCTTCCAGCCCCAAGATTCAGTAAAGAGGCTATGAATTCCATAAAATAAATTGGTGATTGGTTTATAGATGAATAATTTTCATACATCAAGATCTTTGGATGTGAAGGGCCCCCTCATCTCTTTCCCAGGTATGTCCCATACAAGCTATCATTCAAATAAATTGCATACTGGATTGTTAGTGTCGGTATTGCAGTCACTTTGGCTAAAAATTCAAAAAAGCAATGACATAATTTCTTGATTTCACTAGGTATTTATACCTTGTCAAATCCAAAACATGCTCAAAAAGAGGTTTACTCACTAGATGGAATCTGGATGGCCCATGGGGACTTTAAGAGACATGATCCAATAGAGGTTGTCAAAAAACATTGTGCTATGGTCAAAAGAAAAACATATATTCATGAATATAGACCTTTTGACATTGTTTTTCAGGGGGGCATGAAATTCCATGAAGTATCACAAAGAGTTTATGCCATAGGAAATAGTCGTAATTTCTTGAACTTTATTGAATGGAAAGTTAAGAGAAATAATTTTTTTCTTAAGGAAAAGAATGCAAAACATGGAATTGTAGAAATTGAGGAAAGTGAAGAAGAAGATAAAAATAAAGCAGAACCATGTCATAATGCTTCTTCAACAAAAACAAAAATAGAAAAATATTCACAAGAAAAAAATGTAACATGAAAATAAGATTCAAGAACAAAGAATACCCAAACTCCTACCAAAGTGACTGAGGAAAACATAGAGATGAACACCAACAAAAACATCAAATTTTCCCCCACAACACTTGTCCAAATTACTGATCCTATCCATACTTGATCTAGATTATTTTTGGCACAAAATGAGAGTGGAGATATAATAAAGAAATGTACAGAGATATCTTAGATATCCAATAATATAAAAAATATATATCAGAGATGCAACCATAAACACAGAGGTACAGTAATACACAATTTCTATTAATGAGAAAATTGTACAAAATTATAGAAATATAGAGTGAAAGACCTGCTAGAATGTTGGCAACTTATCTTTGAGAAGAGATGTAACGACTATTCGCATTTGCAAGAATATGATTGTTGCAATGAGGCTCCAAGGCCTTTTTAACATAAAGAAAATACAAAACCCTAACGCCGGAATATGAAAAGCCAACAGTTTTGTGGACCCCGTTTTGGGTAGTTTGGTGTATCAACTTCCTGGGAGTGTAACTTTGGCATACAATCTATGTTTGGGGTGAACGATAGATTGTTGGAAAGGTATTGATGAGGAGATTCATTTTGGGGGCTCAATGAGAGCCTTAGGCTATCACTAAGGTGCTCGATCTCAAAAAAACTTCATTTAGGCCCTCAAAATGGCCTTGGAAGTTTAGGAATCAAAAAACTGATAAAAATAGTAAGTTGCCAAAAGACTGTTTTGAGCCATTTGGAATAGGTGGGTGGCCACCAATATCCACCTGGATCAATACTACTCCCATAACCTCTATTCCAGGAAGGCTACTTACCACTTCTTTTGATCTTGATAGCATTTTTCCTATACAAGATACTATTATGTCTTTAGACAATTTTATCTTTGATGACAAAACCAAAATTATAGAAAAGAGAAGGTCCAGAAAGAGGAAAATGACCCACCATGAAGAAAACACATAAGAAGTAAATCAATTATGGAATTTTGCACATCTGGATGATGAATAATTTGTAGAGGAATTTGTTGATGCCTTGGGGACATTGCCAATGCCAATAAATGGTCTGTGACAAGATTAAGTAACCAACAAAAGAAAGATAAGACTACAGTAAAAGAGATTCTAGAACAAAAAAGGATACAAGAATACAATTGGTCACAGAAAGATGAATCTGAAGTCAAAGTTGTCACAAAAGAAAACAATATTTCTCATAATTTCATTGCAGAGTTGACAACAAAAATAGATGCAATTAAAATTGAGCATGACAGACAACTAGTCACATTTCTTGCAGAAAAAGAAAAAATCAACAAAGATTATGAGAGGCAGATAGATACCTTGATTGTTCAACTAGAAGAAGAGAAAATAAGAAATTAGAGTTTAGAAATCCTAAGGAAAGAAGAAATAGAGATTAATGCTAAATTATCATCTTCAAAGGTATTCTTCTATTCAAGATTGTGTGTAATTAAAAAACAACATGAACAAATCTTGTAGTTTTTTGTTGAGTCTAAGTTACAATCTAAAAGGAAAAAAGATCTCTAAGATATTTTTCATAATTTAAAAATATGGGAGGCACGGAGCACCAGTTTTCCACCATGATACATCAAAATGTCTGAAGAAGAAAAAATCCAAATACAAGCTTCACTTGATTCTTGGGAAGCAAGTTATTTGTTTTCAAACAATTTCATTGACAAAACAAGCAAAAGTTGCTTCATCTTATCGGATTCGACAGTGGATATAATTGAAGAATATGAATTTCCTCATGTCCAATTTCTTGGAAAATAAGTTCCATTATCAAATTGTCTTACAAATGTGCAATAGCAGATAGACTCAAGGATAAACAATATCAATAGTTTGAATTTTTTTATGATGGAAGTGTCCAACAACTTCTTAATCGTCCAATAGAATGTTCAAAAATAATTGACAGTTTCTTATCCAATTTTTCAACCAAATGAGAGGAGATTTCTAGGAAGATCCACCAATGTAAATTAAACAAGGAAATTTCCCATCCTTTGTTAATTGCAACCATGTTAGAAAAAGTTTCCTTATGGAAAAATCAGGGACAAATGCAACCAGAACAAGTCATTACGGGTGTTACTGGAGTTCACCAGAATATCTCTCCTTGATACCATTTATCAAATCAATTTCAAATATCTGGGCCTATTGATTCCAGCCAAGGAAGGAAGCAAATATAGAATTTTGCATCTTCTCTCCTATTTATTGTAATTTTGTACAAAAAAACAAGATTATAATTTACGAAGAGAACATTATGTGCAGTGTTGTAAAAGCCTTAATCTCTTAAGTTTTGAGCACTTGGAATTGCAACGGTTGTATGATGTTTTACTAGTTTTAGTACTATTATTCAACAACAATAAAATGTTCATTTTTTAAAACCAATACTCTCTTTTGTCAGGTTTATTTATGAATACAAGATTTATGTTCTCTGTTTTTACACTCTTGTTAGAATTTTGAGAAAATCTTGTTGTTCACTCTTTAAATGAATTTTATCATAGATCATGTGGATTTGGACATGAGTTACTATATTGATGCTTGTTCAGTAACTATTTTCTCTACTTATTACTTATATGCATAAGTGTACACTGGTGTTTTTTCTATAACAACTTTTTCCTGAAATCTGATAATTCACCTTTGTCTCGTGTTTAATTTACGTTAATCAATATGATTATGTCAATTGTTAGATTTTATTGCTAGGTATTTTCTAATTAAACTAACATACATCTAGGATAGCAGTTATCAAGTTGTTTGAATTATTTTGTGACCTGATAACTCATTTCTATCTCATATACATCTTCAAATTTCTTCTTGCTTCTCACTAGAATACTGTGAACTATTTATGGATTCTAGTAAGAACGGTGTAGTTTTAGAGTAGTTATTAGATTACTTCTTTCTTTTTCTACACAATATATTAGAATAGCTTCACGAGAACTCTTCTTCTGAGGAGAAAATTTCCTTAATGTAAGTTGGGCCCACATACCCGCAAGGATCACCATCCCAAACAAGTATAGGCCTAATTGGATCTTTGATTGCACCATTTATGCACGTTCCTTTCAGGTGTTTTTCCATGCATGTACACATGTCAAAGTTCAGAGAGAGAGGTAGAATAGATACAATGTACATAAATTGATTCACAGGAAAAATACACCAAATTGGTGTTTCAATACCCATCTAACTATTAAATAGATACAACCATACAATGGGGATCTAATGTATCTCCAATCAAACTAATACTAACAATAACTAAATAGATATTTTGTTGGAGATACTTCACACACACATAGGATTTATTTTTTTGAAGGTTTTCCCTATGTTTATTAGTCATTATTCAGTCTCCTATAGCTTAGGGAGAATATTATTTTTCCTACATTCTAGGAGAATATTCTCTTTAGTTCACACTTTTGTTTGATTAGTTGAGTGGAGTCTAGATGCCACATTGGGATCATCACCATGCAGCATTGCAATCATCACTAGCTAATACACATTGTCCTTGGGATTATCACCAAACTAGCGCATTAACCATGATTCCATGACCTCCTCCTCACTTCACTTAGTTTCAATCAGTTAATTGAAGACTGAGAGACTAGTTAAATGATACTAGGTGGAATTTTACTCCCGTAATTGTGGATGTGTGTCCAGATCACTCTATACCACCACTATGGCACATTAGTTCTCCTCTAGTGTGCATTAGTTGAGTTATACAAATTATAACATGTGTAAATTATCATTCATTCATTTGGTTAATGCAAATTCTTTATTCTCACTCTCGTGTTTCTCTCTTCTCTCATTTTTTCTGCAAACTGTGTATGTCGTTTTCTAGATAGATCTTATATGTGCAGGTTCATTCACATTTACATGGTATCAAAGTGACAGAATGCTAGAAAAAGACACACCATATTCTTTTTTTAGGTACTGGAGATTGAAGACAACATGAAAAATGGAATTTCCAAAAGAATTCATTCTTACACTATACAATTTATTTGCATGGAAGGGAAATATGATAGTAAATCTTCGAAGTATAGGATTATACAGGTTAACCATGAACACAGAGACCAAACCCGCATCACCCATATAAAAATCCAAGTATCTGAATTGAATGGATGAAGCGTTTCGAGCTATTTGCAGTCTCATTTCTCCTGAGTTACTCTTTCACATATCCTCCTGTAAAACCCCCAATGAAGCATGAACCACCATGGAAGGGATTTTTGGCAAATGAGATGAGATGAGGGGACATATAATCAAGGTGGAATTTCTCACTTTGGATCCAAAAACCTTCAATAATATCCAATATTTCTTTACCAAATATAAGGATTTATTGTCGCAACTCAAGGCTTGTGAGGTTGATAAATCTAAGGAGGAGAAAAAAATGATTCTTACCATTCTCTCCAAACTTGGTCCAGAATACTCAGTGTTTGTATCCACATTTCATTCAGTTGGGCTCACCTATAGAGCTATTTTTACCATGCCCTCTCTTGAGGCCTTTATCGAGTCTCTAACACAAGAATAGACCAAGCTCATCAATATGGGAAAAATCAAAGGCTCAAAGGCTCATGCACTTGTTGCGCAAGATGGTAGAAGTCACCAAAATTAGAAATCTAAACACAAAGACAAAGGGAAGGGACATGAAAATCCAAATAAGGAAGGGTACTCAAAACACTTCAATTATTCCTCCGGATCCAAAGGTGGAAAGGGAAGAAAAGGGGAGAAATGCACTTACTTCCATAAAGGATTCCATCCATAATCCACATGCATGCAGAAATAGATAGATCAAATGGCCCAAATACTTCAACAAAACAACCTTGGATATCGCATCCTCGAGGGTGCCAAGAAGAAGAAGCCAGAAGATCAGAATCCCAAGAAAGGCAATTCTAGCCATGCTTTGATTGCCATCAACTCCTCTCCCGATGCTTGGATTGTATATTCAGGAGCATCACACCACATGGAAGCCACAAAATAAGTCTACTCTTAATTGCATGCATGAAAAGGTCCTCCTATTCTAATGGGGGACAACTCTCCAGTCGAGGTCACTAACAAAGGAAGAATTGAACTCACAAAGGGAAGCTTCGAGAATGTGCTACATGTTCCCAAACTTTCTGTCAATATTCTCTCCATGTATCAGATGACAAGCTATGGCACCGAAAATAAAGTTTTATTCACACCTGATGCTATGGATATCTATAACGTACAAACCAATTACAAGGTTGTTACTGATGAGGTAAATCATCAATCCAAACTCTATACATTTTCTGAATTTATTGAACCATATTCGGAATTACGAGTTACCCATGTTAATGAAAGCACTAGGATATGGAACGAAAGGTTCAAGCATTTAAATTTCAGATATATGCAATATCTTAGAAAGCAGGGAATGGTTGATGGTCTACCCGGAATCCACATATCCAAAGGAATTTGTGAGGGATGTGTTCTTGGAAAACACCCTCAAGAGAAATTAGACAAAGGAAAGACTCAAAAGGCCTCATTTCCTTTATATCTGATCCATAGTGATCCAATGGGACCTTTTCCGCATCCATCAATCAGTAAATCAAGGTACGTCATGCTTCACATGGAATTTATTTCTTAGGAAAAAATTAGAGGTCTTTCAACACCTCAAATATTTCAAAGCCCTTGTTGAAAGACAGTCGGGAAAGAAGATCAAAGCCCTTCAAACAGATAATGGGTGGGAGTATGTCAACCATCAGATACATAATCTTTGTCTTGAGGCTTGGATTTAGTTGCAACACATGGTTCCCTATACTCCGCAACAAAATGGAGTTGTTGAGTAGAAACATAGATATCTTAAAGAGATCACATCTTGCATGCTACATGAAAAATTGCTTCCAAAGAGATTATGGGATGAAGCACTTAATTGTGAAACCTACATCCAAAACAAATATCCCCATAGATATGTCAAGGATAATGCCCCCTTCAAGGCTTAGAGCGGCCTCAAATAGGAAGTGACCCACTTCTGTATATTTGGTTCTCGTGCATGGGCCAGGATTCCCTTTGAGAAGAGGAAGGCAGTTGATCCACATAGTACATAGTCTATTTTTGTTGGATACCCCAATGGTGTGAAGGGAAACAGACTCATTGATCCCTCCATGGACCGACTCATCATTGAGCATAGTGTTCAATTCGAGGAAAGTATCTCGCATGTAACTCAATAGCTGCATGAAAACACTTTTTCTCTTCCACTTGTCAGAGATGATGAACATGCACATGTCGACTCTTCTTTAGATGAGAGTTATGATTCAGATGATTCAGATATCGATTTAGTACAGTTAGATGCAGAGTTAGTTCACATAGATGCAGATGCAGAGCTAGAGTTGAGGCCTAAGTGGGCCAAGACTACTCTTCAGGATGCATGCGATGTTGTTGTGGATCCAGCCGATACCAGGATGACTTGATCTGATTTTGAGGATCCTCTTCTTGCAATCACTTCCACTGAACTAATGCCACCTAGGAATATTTTCTTGGTTTAGTCTTCAGTTCCATATTCCTATGGAAAGCCTGTTGGAAATTCCTTTTGGGAATCTACCATGTAGGAGGATTACAACTGCCTCCTTGAGAACCAAACTTGGGATTTGGTTCCCCTTCCTTCAGGAAAGAAACTTGTCAGGTACATATGGGTCTACAGGACCAAGATCACAGCAGATGGACAGGTCAGTAGATACAAAGCTAGGCTATTTTCCAAAGGCTTTCCATAGGTGCACGACATTGACTATGATGAGACCTTCGCTCCAATAGCGAAGATGGATTCCATAAGTTTGGCACTTACCATTACAACAACTAAGGGATGGTAAGTCCATCAAATGGACATGAAGAATTCATTTCTTCATGATGATCTCTCTGAGGAGATTTATATGGAGCAGCCCCAGGGATTTGTGCAGGATCCATCTTTGGTATGTCGACTGAAGAAGTATCTTTATGGACTCAAGTAGGCTCTGAGGGCATGGCATGCCAAGATGGACTCCTACCTGTTGTCCCATAACTTTGTACATTGTAATTCAGACCCGAATGTCGTTTACATGCTCAGGACGACTGATTCACTTCTACTCCTAGTTATGTATGTTGATGATTTGTTGATCATCGGTTGCTCGACTTCAGCAATTGCTATAGCCAAGAGGATTCAACATGATAGGTTCTTGATGATAGAAATGGGTCTTCTACATTTCTTCCTTGGACTCGATATCAGTCAGTATGCATCGTGCATCAAACTGTCTCAGGCCAAGTATGCACGAGATCTCCTTAAGATATTTCACATGATAGAATGCAAGTCTGCCCTGA
Organism: Picea sitchensis; assembly: GCA_010110895.2. Classification (NCBI taxonomy): domain Eukaryota; kingdom Viridiplantae; phylum Streptophyta; class Pinopsida; order Pinales; family Pinaceae; genus Picea; species Picea sitchensis. Next base: position 151,317 of record SNQJ01S0005364.1, on the reverse strand, counting down.
ATCCTTTCCTATTAGGAGTCATAATTGAGGATCGCGGGGATACTCCATTGGTGGACATGAATACAGTGTACATACATCTAGTGGGGATCTTGTTGTATCTCACACACTTTAGTCCAGACCTCTCCTATGCAATTGGAGTAGTCTCCAGGTTCATGAAAGAGGTGCATGAACTACATTGGAAGGATGCAAAGTGTATCCTTTGATACGTACAGGGCACCATAACCTTTTGGATTCACTATGCAACAAAATCTACATTGGACCTCATTTGGTTCATTGATTTTGACTGGGCTGGCGATAACATTGATCGCAAGTCCACATCTGGTTACTCACTCAGTGTTGGTTCTGGGCCTATCTGTTGGTTGAGAAAGAAGCAGTTTTTCATTGATCTATATTCAGTAGAGGTAGAGTACATAGGGTTAGTTAACATAACCATTCAGGCTATGTGGCTACAAAATTTTCTCATTGAGTTAGGCATTCAGTTTCATTGAACGATCGTCATCTGGTGTGACAACCAGAGCACTTTGAAGTTCTACAGAGATCCAGTTTAGAGGAAGTGGACGAAGCACATCGAGGTCCACATGCACTACATCTGGGACTTAGTACATGAGGGGATCATCGACCTGCAATTCTATCCTTTAGAAGAACAAACTGCAGACATCTTCACCAAGACCTTCATTGAGCAAAAGTTCCATTCTTTGCGCAGTCATCTTGGAGTGAAGGACATAGCCACCTAGAAACTGTCAGTTCTTATTTTTACATACATTGTACTTTGAGGGGCGGGGGGTTTCCCATGAGGTTCTCCCTATTTCCTTGTTTATTTCAGTGTATATTTTGTATTTGGATACCTAACATGGCCTCGTTGTCGAGATCCATCCTTTATTTTCACCACAGTGATGTTCAAGGGGGGTGTTGGAGATACTTCGCACACACCTAGGACTTATTTTTCCTAAGGTTTTCCCTATACTTATTAGTCATTATTCAATCTACTATAGTTTAGGGAGAACATTCATTTTCCTACATTCTAGGATAATATTCTCTTCAATTCACACTTCAGTTTGATCAATTGAGTGGAGTATAGATGCCACATTGGGATCATCACCATGCAGCATTGGGATCATCACCAACTAATGTGCATTGTCCTTAGGATTATCACCAAACTAGCACATTACCCATGATTCCCTGATCTCCTCCTCACTTTACTCAGTTTCAATTAGTTAGCTCAAGATTGAAAGACTAGTTAACTGAGACTAGGTGGTAGTTTACTCCCGTAACTATTGGTGTGTATCTAGATCACTCTAGACCACCACTATGGAACATTGGTTCTCCTCCAGTGCACATTATTTGAGTTCTACAGATCATATCATGTGTAAATTGTCATTCATTCATTTGGTTAATGCAAATTCTTTGTTCTCACTCTCTCATTTCTCTCTTCTCTCATTTTTCTGCAAACTGTGTACCTCATTTGCTAGCTATGTATTATATGTGTAGGTTCATTCACATTTACATGTTCAACTATCACTAACTAGAGTTGACTCAATGAATGGAAAGAAACTTGGGTAAAATCATGAAGATGGGTAACACTTTTACTTGTTTAATGACAAAAAAACTGTATTTTCACAAGTTCTTCAACTTCCGGCATACAAAAGTATTTTTTTTATTTAGAATTTCACTTTACAGTAAAAACAAAACTTGTGAATAATTTTGTTATCTTTCCAATGACTATTTTTCAATTTTTTTTTATCAAGATTTGATATGTCAATTTGACAATTGTTTAACAGTATGTTCCTTAAACATGAAATGAATGATAATGAGTTATTGTTTTCCACAACAATGTATCTATTATTAAACTTATGTTTCCAAGAAATGAAATATACTGCAACAATCTACAGAGACTCTATTTTATTATGACTATAATTTTGAATCTAACGGATGAATATTATAATTTCTAGAATTTTTTGAAGTTGACCAAGTTGAAAACGTTGCATATTTTAAACATGTGTTTTTCTACACCTTGTATCTATCTTAATTTTTACTTAAAAGTAAAATCTAAAAATACCCTTTTGACGAGAACATTTTAACAATTATGAATATAATTTTTCCA
>SNQJ01S0005364.1:130834-141883 GCA_010110895.2 Picea sitchensis | reverse complement strand
ACTGTCCACCCCTCTCCCTCAACCTCTCTGCAAATCGTGTGTGGCCCCTTTACTCCATATGTGAGTCTGGTCGGTAAGCTATCGTCAGCCTGCATCATCAACAAGCATGTCAGAAACGTCAACATCAAATCATCAAATCAATGAAACATCATAGTAAATATATCAACCCAAAAACACACTCCCTGACTCAGTCCGGAGTCCAAGGGGGTTCTACCGATGCCTCTGCATCCTCAAGGTCAACAACCCTGCACACTCAAAAACACTGAGTCAATAGCACCTGTCTACATCAAATAGTAACACATCATGTCATCTGTCAATCGCATCATAATCAAGTATAAATGGTCTAACATCATAAAAGTCCAGAGCACTTGCGAGCAAGTGTCCTCAAATAATAAGGGTTCTCAGTGCGCCAGAGCGGGATGTTACAGTTACTGGTATTTTACCATGGAATTGCAAGATATTTTGCACATCTTTCCAGTTATTATGGTTTTCCAACAGCTCCACCTTCGCCTTTTGATCATGATGATAAGGAGTTTGATCATGTGAAATCCTCTTTGATGAAATCAAAGCATGAGGTTCATTTATCCATGTTTCTCCTTCTTGAAATCCCATATATGAGAGAATCTTTGTTGCTACTTGCAATGTTGTTTTGGAATTGAAAATATAAGTTCCTACCTCTTTTTTCAATTTTAAAGTAGCCTTATATTTTCTTGATACAAAATGAACATCATCTTAATTCAATCTTTGTATAATGTATTCAATTGCAAATATTATGGGATTCAAGAAAATAGGTAAAAGAAAAGGTCGAAGTTCATAGCCATAGACTCTGATTTTAGTGTAATTCTCAAATATATACTAGTGTCCTACTCTCTTATCTCGGCTAAGCTGTAATAATTTTTTGCATTCAGGGAAAATTCTAGTGGGGATTTCACTATATATGATCTCATAATATTTGGACATAAACTAATCAATATACTATGAGAATCCAATATCCATATGCTTCTTCTTAATCATAGGAGTCTAATGAATGACTGAAACTGGGTTACCAATCTTATCTTGAACTCTTAATCCAAGGCATGAAAAATGGTTGGCTTGAAAAAACAAGACTAGATGAACAAGGTAAGATTGGTATCTAACACTTCTAAGAGACTCAAATTCTGACAACTGACAATGTATTTGATCAGCTACAATTTGGGTGTAATTGAACTAGGTCAAGGGTTTAGCTGCAAATACACAAATTGAGGCCATAATCCCTATCACAAACTCATCAACCACAAGGTTTGTATCTTTTCCCAAAATTGCACAGATCATGGATATATTTTTTCTTGAAATTTCAGAAAACAGACTAGATTCAAGAGTAACATTATATGCAAGAACATCAATATCCTTGCACAGATAATACTGTAATAGAACCATTGTGTCATCAAGTTACAATTCTCTGAAACATTTGGCCAATGCAATCTCATTTAAGACTTCACTCTGAAGGTCTAATGGCCACCTGAACATTTCAATGATGGATTTGGTCATTAGTTCAATGAGTACAGACCCATCTATGCAAATTATATCTCTTTTAGAGAGAATATACTTTGAGGCACACCATACCATGAACTCGGGAAATTCATAGACACGGGGAACCACAAATTTTGCTAAATTGAATTCCCACACATGATAATGGTCAACGAGATCTCTATAATTTTGCATAAACTCCTGATATAATTCTAAAGGATCAAAAGACAATACTGAATCAAATATATCCTTGTCTTTGTCAACTAAATCCCCTTCCTCAACATTTAAAATTTCTAAGGTTTAGTGTCTTGGAAAAATTCCATTTTAATAACGAAAAATGAAACAAGTAATGTAGTTCGAGTTATGCATAGAGGAACTCGGTTCGAAAAGGAATCGGTTTGCAATGATGCTACTACATCTTACTGGGTGCTTGAACTCTTTGTAAACCCTATATAAACCAATAGTTTTTTCTTTATCCTCTTTTCAAATGAACTTTGAATACATCATAGTTCATAATTTCCGCCAACTATCGTCATATGAAACACGTGTTTAGGACATGCCAATTACACTAATTGTAGGTCGAGCCACCTATGAAGCCACACCATTAGACTACTTATACCTTCGAATAGAAACAACTGATCTAGTGGTCGCACTTCCACCTCAACACATGGCATTGTCACAAACTGACACATGGCATGCCAAGTGACCTTATCACATACTGACACCTATTTGTTTGTATTGGATGGATAGTGTCATCCTTGGCCACTCCAATCGTACGAGGACATATTGGAACCATACCCGGGAACATTTCCCAATCAGGATATTGAGTCATCGGTCCCATGGGCCCTGTTTTCGCTTTTTCACAAACACTTACAATCCCCGATATCAATATCTTGGGTGTTGTCCCACCAACGAACTAGGATATTATCCAACCGGGCTACTGAGCCACCGGTAACTAGCCTTCTGGACACAATCTTGTAGACATAGAGACCCATAGGCCATGATTCCAATATCCCAACATACTCAAGTCAAAAGACACCATGAAATTTTGAATTTCATGAAATATTTACACTGTGTAACAATACATTCAATGAACAACAATGCTTTCATACAAGAGATTGTTTGCTGAAATTGTTTCTAAGAAGCCTTCGCTCATGTCCAGTTTTAAGAAAATCAATAAATCATCCCTCGTGCAACATGATGCAAAGGGCATGTCGACAAGGACTTCACCACTGCAGTGGCACTTGTTTAACTTAGAACTCATCCCATACAAGTAATAAGTAAGGATTCCAATGCATGTGAGATTATTAAAATCATGTAAAAGCACAATTGTCGAGTTGAGAAACACATTCTACAATGTAGTGGGATGTGTAACTTGTGCCACAGAATAAAAATTACAAAACATCAATTTAAATAGAAATAGTAAAGTTGCTTTAAAAAAGAGAAAATGATAAATAAAAAGATAAGTTAGCTTAGTTTTATCTTAACTTTCGATCTATTAATGGTAAAGAGGGATCACATCCCCAAAGGTTTAATATTCGTAGTTTTGCATACTAAAAAATGTTTGCATTTCGAGAAATTTGATCCCACTTGACACTTCCTAGATTTAGGGTTAAAATGGTTGTAAGCTAATTTGTGATCATTTGATATTGTTATCTTTAAGGTTATTAGGATTTTTTTCTCATTTTTTATGATTCGTTGTGTAATAGATCTTTATTATTGTTCTTGGGAATGTGACTCCCCATCTTTAGTTGGTGTACTCAATATTTATTGTATAATTATGGATATTGTAAGGTCTCCCACAACACCCACCAATTGTGCACACTACTTAGGTAGATTCAACGACAAAACAAACGAAGAGCACAAGGAAGAAGTGATTGGTGGGAAAACAAAGGCATTTTGGTGTGAGTAGGGGCACCTTGATCACACAATGGTGATGTGTAGCACCAAGGAGGAACACACCTTACTTGCCTTAGAATTATTGACGGAGACTTGGGTTGTGTTTGGGCAAGGGAGAGGAAACTTGGGATCATGCCCAAGGAGTGGACATGTCTTCCCTCATAAACATGGGAACACTAGAGAGGTTGGAAAATCCCATCATCACACCCAAAAGGATTCATGATTATTGGCATGAGAGATCACACAAGGCAAGAGGCGCACACCCAAGTATGGGGTGTGTCAGTCCGAGAGACAAATGGTTGATGGGAATGCAGGCTTGGATGGGTGCATCGAGTCCATGGAGGGGCCAAGATGAGTCTTTTGAGTGTGGGTTCATGAAGGGACATGACACACCCAAGAGACATGACATTTCACACCAGTGACCCTTGGATTTCCTATAAGAGAAAGGGTGCACAACCAAAGGAAGGTATAGAATATTGGTAAGGATTTGGAAAGAACAAGTCAGAGGCAATGAACTCGAGAAAATTTGCCAATATGGAAGACAAGTAGCCAAGAGTTGGATGCTTTGGGAGGTTTTGGGGAAGTTTGGAAACACAGGTCTGTTGGAGGCATGTGTGGGGAAAAACCAAAATCTGTGTTAGCTTGGTGAAAGTATGTGATAATGAAGGGACACCAGGTCTGCAGTTGTGGGAATGTATGAGGTGCACTGCAGGTGGTTGAGGAGATGGTTGTGATGAACATTCTTGGTGTGACAGATCTATTCATGAGTGTCTTGGTGAGGTGAGGTGAGTCGTGTGACTCCGCCGAAGTTGTAAACTGAATCGGTAGTGCTCATATTATAATTGTTTCAAAATAACAAAGACTTAGTCGGGTGTTAGGCATGATTTATGCTTCCTTCACTATTTATGTGTTTGTCTTCATTTGTTTCATAGTTTTTCTCTTGTATTCTCATGTTCATGGATGTATTCTTATATAAGACTGAGTGTTAAACTGTGTTAACAATTGTCTAAGTATACAAGATTTGCACTAGAGTAGGAGTGTGACTCGTCGATAGCCTAGAATAGAGTATGGGTATGCTCTAGGTAAAGATCCATAGTCTGGATGAAGTATTCTCGGTGTGCCAAGAAACCAAGTAAGAATTGTTGTAGTGTCGCACACCCGCAGGAGGTGAGCGGTCGCAAGATCTGATCAGGCGTCCTATGGGGTCATGATATATACTATAATATAACAATACTATTAATGCAAAAATAAAATCAACTTCATCATAATCACTAATAATGATATTAATGCTTTAAGAGAAAATCATAAATAAAGTTTTACATGGGTTTCTTGTACTCGATAATTTTGGACATTTCTAAATTCTCAAACAATTTAATTTCATAAAATCTAACACGATTTTTTCAAGGAAAAAATCATGCAATTTTATTTAAGAAAAAACAAAATTACTTATGTATATGCTAAAGGCATTATTCTTGGCTAAAATCCCCAAAAATGGTAGTCCATTATAGCTACCAAAGATAAAAAAAAATGTCTAACCAATATCTACAAATGATTATGAATATATCACCATGGTTCTCTGATAATATCATAACTAACAAAAAGATACATAAGGAGAGTGCCAAAAATAACTTGAAATCGGCTAGCATTTACATTCATATTCTACTAAAAGTAACATACAGAAAGCCATATCTTAATTATTGCAGCAAAGCATCATGAAGATATTTTGAGAAGAGAGTCGGGGATTTTTTTATAATCTTTTGTGTGCCTAGGTCCAGTGCCAATCCAACTTTAGAGAGCTTGTCTACTTCTTGATTCCAATCCATGTAGAAATGGTTGAAAAATATGTAAGAGGAATCTTTGGAACTATTTTGAATATCTTAGAATAGAGGAATCAAGGTGAAATTCTAATATGATGAAGGCCTCAATTATCCATTGAATCACTAATAAGGAATCACCATAGACATGTAATTGAGGGATGTTCTTTTCCCGGGCTAGGTGCAAAGTAAGTTTAAGGGCCATGAGCTCACAATAATTGTTGGTATCATTTCCAATGCTAGCTGAAAAAGATATGGATTGATCAATGGATAAGTGAATGATTCCCCCAACCCCTCCCTAGGGAGGGTCTCCCTAAGAAGCCCCCATCAAAGAAAGCCCACATCATGTCTCTTTTGATTGGATTTTCTTGTGACCTGACCAAATGGGATGATTTAGAGAGTTGAAGGAAAGATAAAATGATTTTTATGTTTTCGAGGGAACATTTAAGAGGTATATGACCCCTGTCTCCAAAGAGTGATTGATTCATGGCCATCCAGATCCCACGAGCTACTGATAGGGGCATAACTTTGAAATTGTAGGTTGAAGGATTGGAGAGCCGATTTTTAGAGCTTCTTATATAGAATTTCTTGTCCAAGAATTGGGTAGTCCCATGATCCGATCAAGCTCTCTCTAGACTTCTAACTTGAAATTAGAAGAAATGATAAGGTGGTGATTATTTTCAATATCTTGCCCATAGAGGCAGAATCTTCCAGGGCCCTAAAAATTTCTCTTTTGAAGTTTGTCCCAAGTAAGATCCTTGTTTTTCAATGGAAACACATGTATATTTTATCTTTTGTTGGACACTTTAGTTTCCACCCCCCCCCACACCATATCCATTGATCATCTCCATTTTCTTGGGCTAGAGCTTTGTAACCAATCCTTGGTTCATAGTCTCCACATGGGTTCCAGGACCATAAAAGTTGATCATGTTGATCCGAGAGATGTATGAAAGATATTCTAAGAGAATTTATGTATGTGTTCTAGTAATCATCATACTCAACCCCTAGACCAACTTCTTGCCATGAAAGTCATTGATAATTCCTTATTTATTGATTCCTATGGGTGATTTGATGTAAGAATAGAGGCCCAATATATTAAGAGCATACACAAGAGGAGCGGGGAGGATGTGATTGTTCTTGAAACTGATCCAAAGGTATTTACTTGTAAGAATGTATGCATCATTCCCTATTTTCCAAATTAACCAATTCCCAATTAAGGAAAAACCATTCAGGATTTCTTTCCATATTATGGAGTCGTTTTTCATTTTCTTAAGAGGATTACACATCCAATCCACAATTGATTCCTAAGGAAAATAATTTGTCTTTAGTTTCTTGTGCCCACATACCTATTCCCCGAATAATCCTCCAATATTTTTTTTTTACCAAGGCTTTAGAAAAGAGGAATATGTTTTTTAATTCCCATCCCCCTATGGATTTAGGAGTGGCTAGACTTTTCCAAGAGGCTAAAACAATATTCTTCCTCTTGTTGTCTCTTGACAATAAGAAACAAAATCATAGATATTTGATTTTCCCCAAATTTCCTTTTGAGATCTAGGCCAAGGACATCGAATAGACCAAAATGGCCTCGATAATTTCCTTAACTAAGACCAACTTTATTTCTCTGAAGAGACATTTTTTGAACCATTCATTAACTTTCTAAACCAACTTTTCTATCATCCATAATTAGTCATCAATATTGTATTGGTTGGCCTTTAGAAAAAAACCCAAGTATTTGAACCTAGCTTCAAAGTTCGCTTCCTAAAAGGAGAGGATATGGGAGATATTTTTACTTTCCAAATTAAAGAGAACCCAAGTGACAAGGAGGGTTTTTTCTCTATTTATATTCATACCTGTTGCTTGAGATAAAAAGTTCATAAGTTCACTTAAACAATTCATTAATTCCCTTGTTCCTTCACAAAAAAATGAGGATGTCATCTACAAATAATATATGAGTGATGTTACATGAAGGCATTATATTGGTTCCTTTTAGTGTTCTGGATACTTAGGATTCCTTCAATAATATTCTAATACCTTTAGCCACTAGAAGGAAAAGAAGAGGAGAAAGAGGATAGACCTATCTAATACCTCTTTAAACTTTAAAAAAGGGGGGACGTTGAGCCATTAAAAAAAAACAAAAAAAGAGGTAGAGTTGATGTAGCAAAGAGTCCAAGTCACAAAGGCATGATAAAAGCCTAGATAAATGAGAACTAGAAGTATGAGGTAAAGCTAACTTACTCTATCAAAGGGCATGGGGAGGCCAACCTTTAAGGTGAGTGCTTTATGATTTCCAGTTATGATGGAATGCAATCCCTCTTCCACTATGCCTTATTTATTTTATGGATTTTCTTTCCTTTGAGAAATCCAAATTGCTCCGAGGAAATGTGGTTTGAGAGAATGGATTTGAGCCTTCGGGCGATCAGTTTGGAAATACTTTTGTACACACTATTGTATAGGGAGATAGGTTTGAAATGATCAAACTTTGAAGGGTTTTCTAACTTAGGAATCATCACTATGAAAGTGGAGTTAAAGGTAGCCAAAATTTGATTATTATATATAGAATATTATGCCACCTTTAGAAGATCACTTCCAACGAAATAAAAACATCATAGAAAAAATCGATTCGAAGCTCATTTGGACTAGGACTTTTATCTTTTTGGAAGATCTGAAGGGTACTAAGGAGTTGTTATTTGGAGATTTATATCATTAGACTTCAGTTTTCTTCTTGATCTATGAATCTTGGGAAGAAGCTAGCAACCCTTAGAATAACATCTATTGTGGCTTTGGATTCATCTTTGAAAAGAGAGACGAAGTGATGAACTCCTTCTTCTGTCATTTTAGAGAATGAAGAGACTCTAATCCCATTTGAATTTTCAATACCCCAAATTGTGTTAATGGTCTTTTGATTGTTTGCATAGTGATGGAAAAATTTGATGTTTTCATCTTCGGCTTGTAACCAAATTGATTGATTCTTTATTCTCCATTCCTTTTCTTTATCAAGAAAAATTTTCCTCTGAGTTTCCTCAAGAGTCTTGATTTCAGATTTTCGATAATTTGAGAAGTACCCATGTCCATCACCTTAGTAATAGAGATCCATATTGGTCTCAATCTCCTCCAATAATCTCACCTCCTTTATTTTTTCTTTAGACTAGTTAATAACCACTTGCTTTTCTCATTTGAGATTAAAGTGGAATTGAATAGGGGGATATTTTTGGAGGGAAGAGTTGAAAGTTCACTAAATTTCTTTTATAATCTTCAAAAAGGAGTCCTTTTCTAGTTAGGCCAGGTTGAGATTGAAGGGACTATGGGGATTTTCCTAGAGAGAATTTAGTTCCAAGATGATATGGTTTTGGTTCAAGTCTTCACCTAATGAGACCCATTGTTTGAGTTGAAAATTTTCCTCCAAGAAGGATTTGAATATCAAAAAATTATATAAACACTTAGCCACCTGGGCCTCCTCTATTTTGATATTCCTTCAGGTAGAAGAGATTTTTCAAGGTTGTAGATCCAACAAGCTTGATGACTCAAGTTTGGAAATGAAGAAATTTTCAAGGGGATCCATCTAAGTTGTTGGACCCCAAAGTTTAGAAGATCCCAAAGTAAATTTTAAGTCACCTCCTACCAACACTAAATTGGATTGAAACTAATAATTTTGTAGGGTAGATTCCCAAAAACTTTGTATGTCTACATAGGGGTCATAGATTTTGATGCAAATGAACTCCTTGGTTAGATCTCTAGAGAAAAGAGAGGTTCCAAGGCATGAGGGAAAGACCCATAAGTTCATGAGATCCAGAGAGTCCCTTCTCTATCCTGTAATAAGCCCCCCTAATCAACCCTCAACATCAATACGAGAAAATTCTTATCCTTTCATAAGGAGAGAAATAACTTTCATTGCTCTATCACCATCCAACATTGTTTCTTACAAAAACAATATTGATGGATTATGGGTATCCACCAACCACTTAATGACCAATTTTCAGAGGGGTTGACTATCCTTATACAATTGAGGGATAGGAAAATCATGAGGGGACCACATTTGGGGAATTTTCTCTAAGGGCCCCTAACAAGTAACGTTGTTTCCATGTTCTTACCATAGAGTTTTCTTATTTATGAGAAAGAGAGAGAAGAAATTTCCTACATCTCTGAAAGGGCTTAGGTTCCCTATCTTCAAGAATGCCAAGAAATCCTTCAATTTCACCATAGATTTTTTGGGCTCCTTTGTCTTTTGAGTGAAGATTATATTTGGAATCGTCAAAGAGTTGGGAATTAGAATGAGAAAATTTAGCTGTGGAAGGAGTGACAAGAAGGTCCCACGAATTAGGTGGAGCAAAAAAAACAAAGGCATGGTTCAAATAATGAAGGGGAATAAGATTAGTGGGATGGGGAGCTGAGAATACCAAAACACCAGATAAAAAGTCATTATCAAAGACCTCACCTTGGGGGAGGAGTTCAAATTCCCCAAGGAACCAAAAAGGATTTCATCACTGAAAGGAGAAGGAGTTCGGGAAGAGAACAAGAGAGGCTTACCTGAGCTCCCTGTAACGACCCTAGTTGGATAAATGTTTAAAGATTATAAGTAAAACTGATTAGGGGATTAATTGTGGTAACAAGTTATTAATTAAACAAATATGATTTAATGATCTTAATAAAGTGAGTTATTAATTAACTAAAGGATATAATTGTGATTAATTAATTAAATATTTAACTACAGATCACATTTAATGACCTGAGAAATAAATCTAAGAGATCAAAGATATATGATATAAAATGGTTGCGTATGCAGCAGGGGAGAGCTATGAATCCCGAGAAGATAAAACATTAAAGGAAGGGTAAGGGACATGCACGGGGGTGGTTGAGGAAGTAAAGGCATGAGTCGGTGACGGAGGAATAAGGGAGGTAGGGAGGTTCACGTGAGGGGCATTGGACAAAGGATGGATTCTGGGAGGATTATGAGATTTGTTGTGAGCAGAGAGTTTCTGGAGTGGCTTTGATCAGTTGAGGCACCGAGTTGCTGGAGGTTTTGGGCACGGGGGCTAGGATATCCATAGATATCCTGCAGCTAGGTAGTTTTCCTAGTTGGCAGGGAGGACAGTAGGTTTTGGGCAGTTATTATTTGTTTGTGGTTGGGTTGATCTGTGTTTTAGGTAGAAGGAAGGCAACAGCAAGGCAGCCAGGCAACAAAAATTAGCATCATAACTAGGTAATCTGTTAAACTATGTGTTTATTTCATTTTTCTATGAATACATTATTCATTGATAAATCGAAGTTACTGAAATTGCTATTATGAAGATTGTTGTTATGTTATGAAGATATTATCTCAGTTCATGAAATAAATTGCTTATGAAAATTAATGATGTTAGAAGTATTTGGCTATTACATATGGTATCAGAGCATCTTAGTTCGAAATTTGGGCCTGAGGGCCAAAACCCCGAAGTGTTAACTCCAGCCACGCTTAAACTACAAACAAAACACGCTCAACTTGACCCAATAGGACTGATACAGTATCAGAAAATATACTCAAGATAGCACCCCTATGTTATCCAAGCAAATGGTCTCATATATATCACAAACAACATCTTTAGGCAATACCCTTTAACTGGATCGTGAATGGATAATACAGTCTTAGTCTGAATATTTAAAGGAACGCCCTTTAAAATAAGTGGCAGCAAACCAAATAGTTTGAAGGATCACTTCCCACGAAATGGCTACCCTTAAAGCAACCTGATAAAGCTCTTAAGCAAGAAAAAGAGAAGTGATAACTTAATTTTATTTGAGCAATACTTATCAATGAAGTTTCGGGTAAAATAGACACCTAAAATCGATGAAAATGTTG
>SNQJ01S0005364.1:38385-123896 GCA_010110895.2 Picea sitchensis | reverse complement strand
CATGCATTTCTTGTACATATACACTAGTATGTATGAGCTTTCTTGACTTACTTACTGATAATGTCAGTTACTTGTTGTGAATGTGTGAACCATGCTCTTTTCCTTTGTACCATCAAATACCTTAACTTCGGGACGAAGTTTCTTGAAGGGTGGGTGTATGTAACAACCCTAGTTGGATAAATGTTTAAAGATTATAAGTAAAACTGATTAGGGGATTAATTGTGGTAACAAGTTATTAATTAAACAAAGATGATTTAATGATCTTAATAAAGTGAGTTATTAATTAACTAAAGGATATAATTGTGATTAATTAATTAAATATTTAACTACAAATCACATTTAATGACCTGAGAAATAAATCTAAGAGATCAATGATATATGATATAAAATGGTTGCGTATGCAGCAGGGGAGAGCTATGAATCCCGAGAACATAAAACATTAAAGGAAGGGTAAGGGACATGCATGGGGGTGGTTGAGGAAGTAAAGGCATGAGTTGGTGAAGGAGGAATAAGGGAGGTAGGGAGGTTCACGTGAGGGGCATTGGACAGAGGATGGATTTTGGGAGGATTATGAGATTTGTTGTGAGCAGAGAGTTTCTGGGGTGGCTTTGATCAGTTGAGGCACCGAGTTGCTGGAGGTTTTGGGCACGGGGGCCAGGATATCCATAGATATCCTGGAGCTAGGTAGTTTTCCTAGTTGGCAGGGAGGACAGTAGGTTTTGGGCAGTTATTCTTTGTTTGTGGTTGGGTTGATCTATGTTTCAGGTAGAAGGAAGGCAACAGCAAGGCAGCCAGGCAACATAAATTAGCATCAGAACCAGGTAATATGTTAAACTATGTGTTTATTTCATTCTGCTATGAATAAATTATTCATTGATAAATCAAAGTTACCGAAGTTGCTATTATGAAGATTGATGTTATGTTATGAAGATATTATCTCAGTTCATGAAATAAATTGCTTATGAAAATTAATGATGTTAGAAGTATTTGGCTATTACACTCCCAGTGCCTTTCTTGAATAAATCCTAGGAGTCAGTTATCTTCTCCAAATGAGCTACAAACATAGTTGAAGTTGATTGAATGATTTGTGGTGAGGTTGAATCTTCTTGAAAAGATGTTGGAGAAGGTTGTATAGGAGCCTCCATTTCTTTAACACCCTTTAGAAACCATATATTTCATTTAGTGGGGAGAGAGAATTCATTAGCAATATGATCATAAGAATGACAATGACCACATTTGAAAGGTATCCCCTCATAATCCAACTACTAACAGAAACTGGAGTTGCATGTCCTCATGGTAATGGTATCTACTAAATTGTTTGATCAATTGAGACCAAAAAGAATACAATCCATAAACATGTATCCTGAATTATGGTAAGAGTTATCCACTTCATAAAAGAACCCCAAAGCATTCCCAATCTCTCTGAACACTTCATCCGTCCATTGAATCAATGAAAAAACTGGGAATCTGACCTATACTGGAATCAACTTGAGCTTTTCAAACTTTGCGTCGAATTCAACCCTCTATTTCTCTAGGAAGAGGGCTTAAGAGCCCTAATTCCATCTTGAGTGAATAATTTGATTTGCATCTTCCCCAGATCTCTTAAATGTCCAAACCATCCAACCTTTGGTTAGTGTCATACTTCAAGGCTCGTGCCCAAGCATCTTGGAAAAATTGTCAGCAATCCAACCTTTTAGGGTTTCGAGCATCATTCTCTTGCCAACAAATCTATAAACCAGGGTCAAATCTTCCATAGCCATAAGCTCATGGAGCTTAATTCCTTGTCCCAAATCTAAACTGATTTCACCTATTTTCCTCTTAACACATTTTTATTTTTATTTGTCTTGGACTTCCCCATACCTCTCGTTCCCTTGTTTTATTGAGAAATATCCATGTATATTTTTGCAAGAAGGTCGCGCATAAGATCTCCCAATAGAAACCTACCAATAAATCCCCCATTCAAATAAGTATTCGATGCTAAGTCTAGGGACAAAGCCATGTGATTTCTTGCAATAACATCTCACTTTGTTTCATCATTAATACAAATGGAATTGAAATCCTAGTAGGAACAATGGTTTAGCTTATCCGAGTCTTTAAATAATGAAAATTAGAGGATCCTCCATAAACTCTGAACTGTGCAAACCATTAGTGGCCCTTGTAGAAATGATTCACGGAACTGGAGTTTATGAGTGGTGAAAACTGAATCTCATCATACGAGTGCATTCTTCTAATAGAAATATCTCTAATGATGGTGTCCAAAACATCCAAGGTTTCCTGCTCCAATGGCTTAGTGACATTTAGTTTGGAACCAAGAGAGGAATGGTCAAGGTTGCTACCTGAAACTCCCAATGATGCCCAAATCTAGTGTCTTATTAGGGGATCCTTCGAGAAGTCAATCACTTTTTTATCCATGACCCTAACCTATACCACTCCTAACCTAGGTTGACTCCTACATCTTAAGCCTAAAACCCTAACCACAAAGCTCTCCCGATAAAGAACTCAAACCTAAAATCTAACATATTTATGATTAATTGTATAAACATTTATATTTAAACCCTTTAAACTCTTAAGATGAATGTCCCATCAAAGTGTCAATTTATATACATTGGAAAAGCTTCCTTTAAACTCCTAACATGAATGTCCCATTAAAGTGTCAATTTATAGACATTGGAAAAGCTTCTCATTGGTGCATACTTATATTATTTGTAATAACTAAATAATGTGTTCAATCAACACAAAAGTTTATAAATAATAATCTTCTATGTCAAATAGCCAACAAAAAATAAGATAACCATAATAAAATCAATGCATCAAACTCTTTCATTTCAAGATTTTAAATACTTTCACTTGAATCGTTATCTACTGAAATATTTGTTACGAAGGAAAAACTCTCTATGGCCAAGGGTAAACCACAACAGACAGGTATGACTGCAGAAATCAACTCAATTCCAACATATTCTATATAAACTAATGTGCAAGATAAGAAAGAGGCCTACCTCGATCCAATGTTTGATGATGTTCCACCATTGAGCACTTCGAACCAAAGCGTTATACCTGCAATAAGTTCTTAACAAACGAGCAAAGCAAGTATATAATGATGATACAAAGGGGGTTAGCACATCAGATAGAATAATCCATTAATGAACATTATAAACATGCCCATAGATAATAATCATACATTTTCAATATACCAATAGGACGGGAAAGAAGTATTTCTATTAATAATTGATCAACAGAAGTGACAACATTGCAGACTTCTGTGTCGGCACGGTTCGAAACCAAGAAATCAAGTTCCTTCCAATTGGGCCTCCACCACTTCAATCCTCCACCAAAGGCAAGCTCATAAGGGAGAGTCAATGAGGTTCTCTCAACAATAGGGAAAGCGCTTGGGGGTTGAACATTGTGTTCATACTTGAGGGACAAAGGGATGCAGACTCAATATGAAGTAATTTCTCCAAAGTAACTTTTCTCTCAAAGTTGAATGCTTTCTCCTCTTTTCCATAGTTTGGAATTGTTCTTTTATAGCCTTCAGAATGCAATCGAAGGGCCGAGTCAGAACATTTCCAGTATATGGAAGGCCAAGCATCATAGATCTCCTGTCGTGACATGGGAACTTGACTTCATTTTTGTATTTTCTGGCACAAATCCTGATGTACGCGGGTTGTAGTGGAGAAGCCAGTATATACACATCTTGGATAGCTGATAGGGAGCGTATATGTGGAAAAATGTATATTTTTGGCTCTGGATTCATAAAAAGTGGATGACAAGTCTGCATAGGGAAATGGAAAAAGGCCCTCTGTGCAAGATAGCAATGGTGAGGCGAATCTTGCTATAACAGATGCCCCCTAATGTGTGAGATCAGAGGAGTATCTACGATGGCCGAAATACATTATAAATAACCCAGAAGTGGAGTGGTAGAGGACCAGCTGGACGAACTCAATTGTTCATTACATTATGTACCGACTTTGCATACATGGCTACCAAGAATACAATGCAGATCCATGTGGAAAATATACCAAACAAGTGTTCATGGCCATGAATAGGAAAACACAAATGTAGTTGCATGCCAAAAGTTGCCATAGTCACGAACAAGGCCTAGTGAAACCAGTCTCAAAATCAATCTGAAGGTATCTATATACCATGGAGTACAATTTGATCTCTCATGATCACTAAAGTCGAACAGGTGCTGGTCCAATGAAAGGGAAGCAACAACTCAGGAAAGTTGTGGCCACATAGTGATGTCTTCAAGTATTCTACACTATCCGTCGAGGGTGCAAGTCTACATCATGTGAATAAAGGAGTTGAGGTCGAACACAATGAGACATCGTTTGATTATCGGTCATCGAGGTATAATGTTAACAAACATGAGACAACCTACCAATAATGAAAGTAGGTATCAAGGCACCGAGTGCATTCCTACAAGTGTGAATAAAGGAGTTGGTGTCGAGCACTTGAGAAATCCATTGATCAGGAGACATTGATGTATTCCCATCTGTCAATGGTGAGAGAGTCTGCCACTAATGACTGCAAGCCTCAAGGTACTCATAAAACTATAGGTCCCGTATCCAGAATAAATGAGCTGAAGTTGATGGAAAGAGACCCGTTGAAAGGAGACCATTAAGGCACCTCTCACCTGTCAGCACGAGGAACAAAGCAGGAGCTTCATGATTTGGTGGCAATCGGACGAAGAACATGTTCACGAACCAATGATCCTGTGTATATTTCGCATATACCAAATGCAAGCGGTATGCGAAAAAGACCCTCTGAATAGCAGCCAATGATGAAAACTGCTGACAAAGGTGAGGATGCCACCAATAAGGCTAATGGCATCCAAGACACTGCACAAATCCCGAAGTGTGAATAGATGTCTTGTCGTCGAACACAAGGGAAACCATCCAGTCAACGACCAATGATGAAATGTCGATTGTTGGGTTCAAGGTGACCTACCGATGAATAAAGTAGGGTCAGGGTGCATGATAAGACCATGGTATCATGTGATTATGGGACAAACTGAGGGTATGGCCGACATGCAAAGTCAAGATTTCTGAAGAGTGGTCGACACAGATTGATAGACTTCCTTTGAACAAGAGCATGAGACATATGGTGACTCCGGTAACATAGACTCAATGATGTGAATATTAGATGCAGGAGGCATCAATAATGTTCTCTATAGGGACTGGAAGAGTAACCAGCCGGTAGAGAAAACCCTGTAACGAGATCAACTTCCTAAGGCCATGCTAAACCCAAAATTATGATGACACAAGGACTCAATAACTTTGTGCTCTGTTTAAAGGCGACATGAGTGTTGCTGATTATAATATAGTACTCCCTTCCCACCCGTATTTTTTTTGTTTTTTTCATAATAAATGAATGTTATGATACAGAGAAGGAAACGAGTGTCACAAGTAAGCAAAACTAGTTCTAGCAGTGGAACGTACCTATGCTTAATGCAAGGAAATGCATGTGGGAGATGGACACTTGGGGTGATGTTTCCTCTAGGGTATAGGGTGTCAAATTGTGAAGGATATAAACAAGCCTCTGCTTGGTTGAGGATGCAAAACTGCTTAGGCAATGGTTTATAACGCAAAGCGAGAACTGGCTAAAGGCTCAATACTGCAACTGAGGACATGAGATGCAATCACAACTTAACGCCAAAAAATATCATTTTTTATGTCTTGTAGTCTACTTGGTGTCAAAAAGGGGTAAACTTGTGCCAAATAGACGTCTTTTCAAATCCAATTTACGAGTGTGAAAAAGATAAGTTCACTCGGCAATCTTTTCTATTTTTTATAACGAGTCAGAAAAGAGATTAACTAAGACTCATGATGTTTCAAATCCAGTTTAACGAGTGTGAAAGGGACAAATCACTCTGCAATATTTTTCAGTTTTTAGACGAGTCGAAAAAGAGCTTAACTAAGACTCGTTTAGAATATTCTAGGTGGCAAGCCAAGGGGGAGGCTAAGGCTCCCGTGCGGACCTTCTGTGGAATGTCGGTATCTTACGAAGAACCAACCTAAGCTTGGGAAGACCCAAAGATCTCCAAGTCAAGGAGGGAAAAGTGCTAACAGAGGTTATCGTCCCCGTGTTATATCAAATAACGTCTCTTTCTGGAAAAGACATAAGCGGAGGCATTGGATACCCCACAAGACCATCCCAATCAAAGGGAACCTCGTCAAGACTTGGAGGGAGAGAACTTGGGAAGAGTAAAACTCTCTCTAGTTTAGAAGGTGAAGTAATATAAATGCTAAGGACATGGCATAGAAGGTATAGAACCAGAACCAGAAGAGCGGGATCGACCAAAAATTGCATTGGTGTGACCACTTCCTTAGACTTGTCACTCTCCGAGAGAAGAGTGGGATCGATCGAATATTGCATCGATATGACCACTTCCTCAACCATTGGTTGAATAGGATGCGATACAACAAGGTCAAGAGGTGCATCACCCCAAAAAACATGAGTGTTGTCGGTTGAAGATTGCATCGACATGACCATTGGTTGAACAATGTGCAAGACAACAAGGTCAAGAGATGCATCACCCCCGAACATAGGAGAGGTGTCGATCGAAGATTGCATCGATACGACCATAGTTTGAACGGGATGTGAGACAACAAGGTCAAAGGACGCATCACCCCCTGAAGGGAAAGGGGTGTTAGCTGAAGATTGCATCGGCATGACTGTTGTATCAACCAAAGAAGGAACAGAGTGTTGTGAAACCATAGATGCCTCAGAACCCGAAGGGCTCTTAGGTGAGCCCCACATTTATGGTATCCCAGCAGTAACAAGACATAAATGAGTAAGGTGAATTCCTTCACAAGTCCTGCAAAGGGATCTAGGCTTACGTCTGAGACATCTAGGCTTCTCAATCATATAAATGCCCCCAGCATGACTTGCAGTGGCTGGTGACATGCTCCCAGCATGACTTGCAGAGGCTAGTAGCAAATCTCCAACATGACTAGCAGAGGTTGGTGATGTATGTGCATTGTGACTAGAAATGACCAGACATGTTCCCCCATCATGACTTGCAACAGCTGGTTGCAGGTATTCAACATGACTCGCAGATGTTGTCAACCGATTTCCAACATAACTAGTAGAGGTTGGTGATAGAATGTCAGTATGACACGCAGTGACTGGACTTGTGCCCCCAACATGNCCCCCATCATGACTTGCAACAGCTGGTTGCAGGTATTCAACATGACTCGCAGATGTTGTCAACCGATTTCCAACATAACTAGTAGAGGTTGGTGATAGAATGTCAGTATGACACGCAGTGACTGGACTTGTGCCCCCAACATGACTTGCAGTGGCTGGTTGTAGGTCTTCAACATGACTTGCATAGGTTGTCAACCAATCTCCAACATGACTAGCAGAGGTTGGTGATAAAATGTCAGTATGACATGCAGTGACTGGACTTGTGTCGGTGGTAGATTGCGACATTTGAGACCAGGGTCCAAGGAAAGATTGGTTCTGAGAAATTGCAGGGCAGGAAGGATCCTGGTTTACACCCTGTCCCTGTCTGACAGGATAGTATCCTCCTCCATATTGGTTCATAAATGGTTGTAAGGGCATCGACACTAAGGAAGTTGCTTGCTAAGACAAAGCGACATGACAAGGATTACTCATGTGAGGATATATGTTGCCCCCAGATGAAGGAACTTCGTGAGGGGGGTTGCCCATACTATAAAAATAAATCCCCCCGGATGGAACACCAGAGGGCAGATGGAGGTCCTCCATGGGAAAAGTGTTCGAAGGAACTGACATAGCGGAAGAATGATAAGTGGATGGAGTGTAACAAGTAGAATTATTGCTTAATTGGGCACTTACTTCTCGCATAGTGGATTCGTAGGAAGGAAGATTCCAACCTCTTACCGTAAGAGGTGTTTGAAGGATATGACTCCCACCAAACGGAGAGGGATAAGAAGGAGGCATCATGCCCCCAAACCCAAAGCTTGTATTCGCATAAGGAGGTGAGACAGAGGATGGCAAGTGTGAAGACATATCAAGCATACCATGAGAAAAATGATTAGAGACCCAAGGCATTGAATGAGTATTATAATTCTGCATACCATAATGCGAAGCGGAAGGATCCATCCCCATGAAATGAGTGGATATCATGGGGGGGTTAGCAGTAAATGAAGGAGCAAAAGGAACTCCATTATCCATGATAACAAATACTCAACATGAAATCCTATGGTCAACTAATAATCAAAGAGCATTACAAAAAGTCAAATGACCAATATGCATGCAAACGGGCTAAAGTGGTTGAGTGGCCTCCCTCGCTAAAGAAGGTATGCCTCGTCCAAGAGGGACCTGAGACTCCCTGCTAAAGTTTGGAGGTAACAGAATCAGTTATAGAGGCCCTCGTGGGCTTAACAACCAGTCGGTCAGATCCCCCAGGAGAGGTAATCCTCCATAAAGGATGTGTGATGTCCGACCTCTATCTGACCCATGATACAAGCAGAATAACCCCTGCAAGTAACCTATGAGATACCTAAGTCAAGCAACTAATAAACCACTATATAAATGATGCACATGCGAGTATTCATAAGTCCGGATCACCGTATAGGAAGGGTAGAAAAGCCCGAAACCTTGAAAGCACCGCATCTCACAGAGGTATGGGTACTAGCAAGATCCCCAAATATGAATAAATCCACAGAAATATCTCTAACGCTAGGTGAGTATCCATGGGTTATCCATTCAACTAACTTCGCGTGACCTTGTGATTAACTCCGGTGTGAGCGGAGCCTCCTGATATTACCAATTATACAATGGACTTCTCAACTCCCTGTCTCAGACACATATGTTGATTTAATTTCCTTTGGAGAAGTTTACTCACAAAATCCTATTCCAAGGCACTAAATCCTAGGCTAGTTTGTGCACCCTAAAAATCAAATCGTGACTAATCAATTTTAGTTTAAAGCATAAATTTTATGGGTTGTGATTACTCAAAAGGGTATGGAAGTGAAACTCATGATGTTATGACTCTGCAAAAGATAAATATGAATATAATGCAAAGTCTACCTTTAACTTTTCAATGAATGATATGTTAATAAAAACAGTGCAATTTTCAATTTCAACTCTGCAATTTAGAAATAGAATGCAATCTTTCGCTAAATGTACTAAGCTAATGATAAAGGTTCAAAGACAAAAATGTTAACCAATGCAAAATGCTTATTTTTTTGTATTTTCAATATATTAAAGAAAAAATGCATGGACTGAAAAGCAACCTGATATATAAATTCTACTGTGTATAAACAAAATAACTCGAGCGGAATACCAAGAAGCCAAGCAAACAACCCATGGTTCAAGGGAAAACCAAAAATTGAAAAACAATGAGAAATACTACGCCCAAAAATTCAACTCCCAACAGGTTTCCTGTCAACCCAGAGAAACTCAACAGGCACCACAGAGACCTAAGAAGGCTCAATAATCATCAAATCCCACCCAACAATCACTAAACCAAGCAAAAAAGCAAAGGGAAGTGATATACACGGTTGTTCAGGAGAACATGGCGTATATACGCATCCTGCAGTGAGACAACAAGCGGGTATACGCAATTGTTAGGGCAAAAAGAGTGTATATGCTTTAAAACAAGGCCAAGGAAAGGCAAGAAGGCTGGAAACTCAGACCCAGAGTGAATAGAATTTGTCAAGCAGTGATACGACAAGAAACATAAAGGAAAAAGAGCAATGCAAGAAGAAAAAGTACTTCAACCCTTAGAAGGAAGATCTCTCCCCAGCGGAGTCGCCATTTCTGTTATGAGGGAAAAACTCTCTATGGCCAAGGGTAAACCACAACAGACAGGTATGACTGTAGAAATCAACTCAGTTCCAACATATGTTATATAAACTAATGTGCAAGATAAGAAAGAGACCTACCTCGATCCAACGTTTGATGATGTTCCACCATTGAGCACTTCGACCCAAAGCTTTATACCTACAATATGTTCTTAACAAACGAGCAAAGCAAGTATATAATGATGATATAAAGGGGGTTAGCACATCAGATAGAATAATCCATTAATGAACATTACCAACACACCCATAGATAATAATCATACATCTCCAATGTACCAATAGGACGGGAAAGGAGTATTTCTATTAATAATTGATCGACAGAAGTGACAACATTACAGACTTCTGTGTCAGCACAGTTCGAAACCAAGAAACCAAGTTCCTTCCAACTGGACCTCCACCACTTCAATCCTCCACCAAAGGCAAGCTCATAAGAGAGTCAATGAGGTTCTCTCAACAATAGGGAAAGAGCTTGGGGGTTGAACACTATGTTTAGACTTGAGGGACAAAGGGATGCAGACTCAATATGAAGTAATTTCTCCAGAGTAACTTTGCTCTCAAAGTTGAATACTTTCTCCTCTTTTCCATAGTTCGAAATTGTTCTTTTATAACCTTCAGAATGCAACTGAAGGGCCGAGTCAAAACGTTTCCAGTATATGGAAGGCCAAGGATCATAGATCTCTTGTCGTGACATGGGAACCCGACTTCATTTTTGTATTTTCTGGCACAAAGCCCAATGTACGCGGGCTGTAGTGGAGCAGCCAACGTATACACATCTTGCATAGCTGATAGGGAATGCATATGTGGAAAAATGTATTTTTTTGGCTCTGGATTCATCAAAAAAAGGATGACAAGTCTGCATAGGGAAATGAAAAAAGACCCTCTGTGCAAGATAGCAATGGTGAGGCAAATCTTGCTATAACAATATTAGATCCCCTTAATAATGCATTATAAATTGCAATAAATACACTCCACAAAATCCTTCTCCTCCTTACAACAATGGTTAGGCTAACATAATACACAAACTCCTTCTCCTTTATATTATAACAATGGTTAGGCTAACATAATACTATAGGGAAATCATTATTTAGCATATTGCAAGAAAAGAAGTGAAGTGATTTGTGGCATTATGTGAGTTCTGTGTGTCCCATTAATCATTTATGATGATGCAAAATAAGCCAAGTGATTTGTGGCATAAGGTGAGTTCTTTGTGTCCAATTAATCATTTATGATGATGCAAAATAATCGAAGTGTATTTTTGTTTTTAAATTTAGAGATATAATTTCCTTTTATGGTCTGGTTTGGATAAGTATTTGGGAAGCTACATTCGTTAATTCGGGATTCTTCTATTGTGGAATGGCTGCCTTGTTGAAGTGAACCTCAACCAAATGAATATCCAATGTAGATAACAACTGGATTTGAACTTGAAATATTCCCAGATTGCAAAGCGTCTGGGAAGAGAGAGTTTAACCAACTCACCTATAAAGCTAAATTGAAATTAATACCACAATTTTATTGTCACGATTCTAAGTGTTCAGTAGATTTCCTAATAAATCTGTAGTGAAAGTAGGTTTGCACCCCAAAATCTGTAGTCAAAATGAATCTTTAGTTAACATCTACACTGTCATGTTAGAAAACCAATTCAAATCCAAAGACAACCAAAATTCAAACTTCAAAAAAGATAAAACTATCCATTGCCCTGCCAAGGCAAGGGTATAGCCATTGCATTTCCAACTGTTTATCCTAAACTCTAACTAAATTGACGTTCGAAGGACAATGTAAAATCCACAATGAACAGAACGATTGGAGGAAGCAATGGGTCTCTTCCATGAACGAGGAATCCTATTGGATTCAAATGCGTATGACAAGATTCTAAAGAGATGCATTTTATTGAAAAATTTAGCAGAGGGCAAGCGAATCCATACCCATTTAATCAAAACAGGACTTCGGCCTTCCATTTTTCTGGGAAATCGTCTTGTGGAGATGTACGCGAAATCAGGCAGCCTGGCAGATGCACGCAATGTGTTTGACAAAATGCCCATGAAGAACGTATTTTCATGGAATACCATGATCGCAGGTTATTTCAAATGCGACAGTGTAGATCATGCGCGCGAACTGTTTGAACAAATGCCTGAGCGAGATGGCGTTTCATGGAACGCAATGATTGCAGGATACGATCGACATGGTCGTCCAGAGGAGGCTCTGAATCATTATTGGCATATGCTGGCGGAAGGCATAATGCCCAGCACATTCACATTCGCCAGTGTTTTGAGTGCTTGTGCTAAGTTGCAGGATCTGGAGCAAGGTAAGAGAGTTCATGGTCATATTATCAGAGCTGAATGTGGGCTTGATTTGTTTGTTTGCGCAGGCCTTATTGATATGTATGCCAAATCTGGTTTTATAGAGGTTGCACGCCAAGTGTTTGACAGAATGGTGGAACGAAATGTGGTCTCATGGAATGCCATGATAACAGGTTATGGCCTAAATGGGTATGGCGACGAGGCCTTGAAATTGTTTAATCAAATGCAAGAGACAGGACTTAATCCTGATCAGGTTACAGTGATCAGTGTTCTTAGTGCCTGTTCCAAAAATGGAATGGTTGAGGATGCACGAAAGGTGTTTGATAAGGTGCCTCAACGAAATGTGCGGTCGTGGAATGCAATGATTGCAGGTTATGCACAGAATAGGCATGGTGGGAAGGCTCTGAAGCTGTTTTCGCAGATGAGACAGGCCGGTGTTAAATCAGATGAGGTCACTTTTGCAAGCGTCCTCACAGCATGCGCTAGTCTCGCAGTTCTGAACCAGGGTAAGCAGCTTCATGGACTTGTTATTCACAGTGGCTTTGAATGGAGTGTGTTTGTTGGGAGTGCACTAGTTGATACATATTCCAAATGTGGCAGGACAGAAGATGCAAAACAAGTATTTGAAAAGATGCCGCAGAGAAATGTGGTCTCCTGGAATGCATTGATTGCAGGATATGCCCAAAATGGACTGGGAAAAGCTGCAGTTCAGTTGTTTGAAGAGATGCTACGAGCTGACATGATGCCGAACCACATAACCTATGTTAGTGTTTTATCTGGTTGCAGTCATGTCGGCCTATTAGATCAAGGACGGCAGTACTTTAATTCCATGAATCATGATCATCGTATCGTACCCAATGCAGAGCACTATACTTGCATGATTGACCTTCTTGGTCGAGCCGGGCTGCTAAATGAGGCAGAGAATCTTATGAACAGTGCTCCATTTCAACCAAATGCTTCAATGTGGGGAGCATTGCTCGGTGCCTGTAGAATTCATTGCAACTTAGAGCTAGGAAAACGGGCTGCAGACTGCCTTTTTGAATTGGAGCCAGAGAGTTCTGGACCTTATGTGCTGCTGTCAAACATTTATGCTGCAGCTGGCAGGTGGGCTGATGTTGCAAACATTAGAAACTTGATGAGAGAAAGGGGAGTTAAAAAAGAGCCAGGATGCAGCTGGGTTGAGGTTAAGAATGTTGTGCATGATTTTGTTGTAGATGACTGGTCACACCCACAAGCAGAATTGATTTATGCAAAGCTGGAGAGCTTGACAGAGCAAATGAAGGATATTGGTTATGTGCCTGACACTAATTTTGCACTGCATGATGTGGAGGAAGATCATAAAGTACAGAGTCTTAGTTATCACAGTGAGAAATTGGCTATTGTGTTTGGGCTCCTCAACACACCAAACGGGACACCTATTCACATTATAAAAAACCTTCGTGTATGTGGTGATTGTCACACTGCAGTCAAATTCATTTGTAAGATTGTAGAACGAGAAATCATTATAAGGGATGCAAACCGTTTCCATCATTTCAAGAATGGACTTTGTTCATGTGGGGATTACTGGTAACCCATGGCAGAATGAATCTGATAGGGTTGATAACTTTACACATTTTATTCCTACTGCTCTTATATGGGTGGACGTTTACATCACATGATGCATGAACCGATTCATGTATTCACTAGTTATAAGGTAAGCAAGCTTGCATACTTGAACAGGCTGAAATTAGATTATTTCAATTTATTGCAGATTATTACTAGTTATTGATAGATTATTACTAGGCAGGCAAATGGTGGAAAGGTTATGTCACCAGGCTTCAAAGTTTTGCATAAGACCGAATATTTATGAAGAATCTTTTTATCTCACGACTTTCCAGTGGTGTTGTTTTGTTTGTGACAAATTTGACCATCTTCTCTAAGAAAGCTGGGTTGATTAGCTTCTGAGTAATGAGTCAGATTGATTGCCTCATTAGTTATTGAGCAAAATTTGCTTCTGATGCTTTACTAGATAGCAGCTTTGACATTGCTTCTTTTGATTTGTCATTGTCGGTGTTAAAAATCAGGATTAGATCTTCAGAAATTGGATTAAGATCAGCGCACAGAAGCTTGAACATCTCGATGTTGCAACACTATATTCTCGGAACCTTGCAGAACTGTGGATTGGCATCGTAAACATTTCTATTTCTCACAAGATCTTTTGACTTTAGAGGAGACCTACCTCAGAGAGAGAGAGTCTTTGGTTATGGTCTAGAATTTTGCTTTGGGCAGAAATATGGGAACGAGCTTATCTGCAATTGCTTATGATTCCAAAGGTAAGGGTGGGAAGCAAATATGTCCAGAAGACATCCTATTGAAGGTAAAACTACGAAATGAATCATAGCAGTATGAAACCAAAGTATCAAAAGTATTGGTATTCTCTCTCTTGTTTCTTTTCAAATTATTTTGTAAATCTTTCTTAGTATAGATTTCCTTCCCATCAATTCTGAAGCTTTATGTCTCTTTGAATTTCTATTCCTTTTAGGGTCACATAATTTTCTTAGTTTTTCATGTGATCCTCCTTTGGAAATGTGCAGCACATAATCACCCACAAGAAGGCAGGAGTAAGACTACTGGTTGAAAATTCAAAATTAGCCCATTACGACAGTTCCAAAGTGTCGAAATGCTCAACTGCCAAATCCAAGCAACAAAGCATTCATGTGCCAATGTGCTTGAGTGCCAAGTGCCCAAGCACCCATGTTTACGAATGCTAAAACACTGAGTCCCAGATGCAAAAATCGGAAGTGCCAAGTGGTAATGTGCTATTGTATGAAATGCCAAGACATATTGCAGCACTAATTTGTGTGAAAAGGTTCATCTTATGCATATCTCCATTGGACACATTATTCTTATAAGGAATGATATCTAAGGACAAATAATTTCATTGTTTATAGGCCGAAGGGTTGTCCTTTTGGTTATAGTCTATGCGGAGAGATAAGAGAACAAAAATGCAAGTACCCTACATATAAGATGAGGCTGGAAAATCTTTGTTTTATGCAAAGGTTTTCCTATGAATAGTTGGTGGTACCATTTACTTTAAATTGAGCAAATCTACTCTCATCTCTGCTATTGAAGATTAGGGAGTTTTTGTAAAATCTCAGTCTTGTCCCTTTGAACTTCATCTTGTTTATATGTTGTAATTATGTTTTGAATTTGCATTATTATATTTTTCTCCATGCCATGGTGATTTTGAATATCGATAAACATGATCATCTTGAATTTAATAAAAGGGTTCCAAGGCTGACTGGGGGAGAACACTGATTGGCTATGTGCACCAAAGAAGAAAGGTACAAGGGTCTAAAGGGGGATTGACCTATGCTTTATGATGGTGCCATATCCTATCTATAAACCCTCTTTCATGTGATTGTCCTATTCACATTTTATCCTAACGATTATGCTAATTAAAATAAGAGTCAAGTGAAACAAGTTAATTACTCCAAGTAATTGTTTCCTACACTCAAGCTTACCTCCTACTTTATAGTAACCAATTTCTGTTAAAATATTCGATGTGCTCGTTTCACCATAGACAATATCACAATATTGTCACCCAACCATAGGCACACAGCCACCTCCGAGCATCTTAACCTTTGATAGATAGAATGATTCCGGAAGCAGCACTAGACCCAACATACAACCAAGAGAGAGCGAACCTTTCTCTAAAGATAGCGCACCAAGCAGAAAGTCCCAAACCATAGACCAAAACCAATTCCCAACTGCAGTCATTGTAGTTGCACTCCTTCTAGACTTGCGCACTACTTGTCTCGAGTGAGAATGTGTGTGTCTCCAAATGAGCTCAAGCATCCTCTATTTATAGTGCTCCTTGTCAATTGTCTAGATCGGCTTCTCTTTCTGAAGGGTAATATTTTAATATTATTTATTCTATTGAGCCGACTTGTCTTCTAGGGTCCTCCCACATCCATTTAGGGCTTCTATGGCTTCCAAAATATTCTATTCTAGTCAGAGGTTACACATGGAGGTTGATACATTTCGCAACTACCATAATATCAACACTCCATCCTAGCTAGGGAGGTATTAACTGTAATGGTCTCAAACACATCCATCCATTTCACATGGTATGGGAAAGGCTCACATAGTCTTACAGACCATTCTACAAGTAGCATCATCATAGCCACACAGGCTATCTCATGATCACGCAAATCAAGTCACGATCATCATCATCACTATTAGTATCATCTGATAGTATCCTGGCATCAAAATATATCATTGTCTGCATCGTCTCTCAAGGCCATACTCCATCTGATTAATCGAGCATGATGTTGAATAAGTCATGTGCTAAACCCAACACACTCAACAGAGTGTCTCGCATAAGTCACTCACTCAACAAAGTGATATAGGGACCATTCTTCTAATCCAGAAATACATCCTAGAAGAATGACTGTCCCAACAGATGTTGAAAGCCTCACAATGGGCTACAAGGACCATTCTTCTAATATGAACATACGTCCTAGAAGAATGTCATTCCTCCCAGATGTTGAAAGCCACGCTATGGGCTATAGAGACCATTCCTATAGGAATGCTAGTCTCAGACTATTTTCTAATCAGGTCACCATATGTACCATAGAGATCAATCTCTACCCATATGTGCCTTAGAAAATATCGGTCCTGTATCAACCACCTAAATCGGGATGCCATGTCCTTAAGGGGCAGACTATTCAACCTGATCTAGCCATTAACTGTGCCTCAGGAGAATATCAGTCCTGGACCATTTTCCTAATCGGGCCACAATCTATGCCTTAGGAAAATACCAGTCCATGATACGTCAACAATATGTCAACCTGGACCATTCTCCACAGGGAGAATCTCTGTCCACCAACAATCTGTTCTACTTGGACCATTCTCCACCCGGGGAATGTCTGTCCATCAACACACTGACTATCCATGATGCCATATATCAGCACTCCCTCCCAACCGAGGAAGTCATCTCCTCCCTTTCAACCAAGGGAGCAATATCCACGAGTCTCAGCTTGTCCCTCAAGTATGCAAACTTTATCTTGAACATAAGCTTTGTCAAAATATCAGTTGTCTGCTCATCGATGGAGATGTACTGAATAATCACTTCTCCCTTATGGACTTAATCATGAATAAAATAGTACTTGATCTCAATGTGCTTCGACCTCTCATGGAACACGGGATTCTCTAAAAGCTTCACACAACTCTGATTATCACAATATATCACAGTCGAATTCAACACTTGATCAAATAGTCCAGAAACCAACTTACAGAGCCATACTGCTTCCATACAAGCATCACAAGCTGCAATATACTCTTCTTCTGCAATGTTGAGTTCAACAAAATTTTGTTTTCTGCTAGCCCATGATATCATAACAAAGCCCAAACTGAAACATATACCAGAAGTACTCTTTCTATCATTTGTACTCCCTGCCCAATCTAAATCAGAAAATCCATGTAGTTGGACATCACTGTTTGAGGCATATCTCAAACCATAATTTAGCGTCCCACGAAGATATCTCAAAATGTGCTTTACAACGATCCAATGCTCATGTCTAGGTTCCCCCTGAAACTGGCTCAACGTGTTCATTGCAAAGCAAGTGTTCGGTCGGGTATTAACCAAATACATCAATGAGCCAATGAACTACTGGTACAGGGTCGAATCTACTAGATCAAAATCAAAGTCTCTCAACTTCCTTAGATTTGTCACCATGGGAGTTGCCATGGATTTGGAATCTATCATCCCAAACTTCTGAAGGATATTTACGACATACTTCCCTTGCCCTAGGAAAATTTCACTTTGTTTCTGCCATACTTCTAGTCCCAAATAATAATGCATGAGACCAAGATCCTTCATATCGAATTCAAAGGCTAACTCCCTCTTACACTGAATAATGAGAGGCTTTGCACTTGTCAGAAACAAATCATCAACATATAGTAGTAGGATCACAGGTGCATCATTCACGACCTTGTAATAAAGGTTTGGATCAACATGGCTCTTGGAAAATCCAAGTCTCATCAAGTAACTGTTAATTTGTGCATACCAAGCTTTTGGAGCTTGCTTGAGTCCATACAAGGCCTTCTTTAATCTACATACATGAGTTTCTTTCAGGTGTACCTCAAAACCTTGAGGTTGCTCTATGTATACTTCTTCCTCAATTACTCCATTGATAAAAGTGGTCTTTACATCCATCTTATGTAAACTCCAACCCATAGATGCTGTAAGAGATATGATGGCTCTAATAGAGGTATATCTGGCAGCTGGAGCAAACGTATCATCATAGTCTTCTCCCTCTTGCTGAGAGAACCCTCTAGCCACGAATCTTGCCTTGTATTTATCAATACTCCCATCTACTGCATGCTTTATCTTGTAAACCCATTTTTAAGTGACTACAGACTTTCCTTCAAGTCTAGGCACAATTTCCCATACATCATTTTTCATGATGTATTGATATTCTTCCATCATAGCTTCCTTCCATTCTTTCTTCTTGACTGTTTCTTCAAAGGTGGAAGGTTCTGCGTTGACAAGATTTGTCATGAGTGCCACATAACTAGAGAATCTTTTGGGCCTCTTGCTTTCCCTGAAGGTGCCACTGGGAGCTTTATGTCTTTCTGCTTCCTGCAAGGTAGATTCTAGCCATGTTGGTCGTTTTCTGTTCTTGGGTACAACAACTGGTTCTACAGGTTCAAGTGGTTGGTTTGGTTCTTCACTGGGATGTTCTAGAGAACATGTACTTTCTTCTTTGAGATCTTCATGTTCTTCTTCATCGTCGGATTCCATGGAATCTTCTATAGATTTCTTGAAGGCAATCTTCTCATCAAAAGTTACATCCCTATTGATTTCAATCTATTGTTGACTCAGGACATAGATTCTGTAAGCTTTTGATGCATCAATATATCCAACGAATATGCCCTTATTTCCTTAAGGTTCCAACTTCTTCCTTTTGTCCTTGGGAACATGGATATAGACAGGACAACCAAAGATCCTTAAGTGTTCCACACTTGGTTTCTTTCCAGAGAAGGCTTCTTATGGAGTCGCGTTCTTCAATATACGATGATGACTTCTATTTTGAATATATACGACTATCATAGTTGCTTCTCCTAGAAACATGGATAGATTTTGGTCATTCATTTTTTCTTAACATATTATTCAATTGAACTGTTCTTTATTTCTGCCACGCCATTTTGTTGAGGATTATGTGGGACAATTAGCTCCCTCCTAATCCCGACTTTTTTACAAAAGGAAACGAGCTCCTTGAAGGTGTATTCTCCTCCATTATTAGATCTTAGCATCTTGATCTTCTTATTTGTCAAGTTCTCCACTTTAGCTTTGAATTCTTGGAACTTGCCAATACTTCATCTTTCGTCTTTATCAGGTACATCCAAGTCTTTCTTGAGAAGTCATCTATGAACGTCACATAGTAAAGAGAGCCCCCTAAAGACTTCACTGACAAAGAACCACATACATCTGAGTGTATCATATCCAAGATCTCCTTGGATCTATTCTCACTTCTTGGGAATGACTTCTTAATATTCTTCCCAAGTGCACATCCTCTGCAAACACCTTTGTGTGTTGATTGTAGTTCTGGTATGCCTACAACCATCTGTTTTAGAGATGACAATGCTTGATAGTGAAGGTGAGCATACCTTCTATGCCATAACTCACAAGGATTGAGTTCATCATGTACAAGAGCTTGAGCATTCTGACCTAGGAGTTTATACAATCTTCCTTCATGAATCCCAATGACTCTAGCATCTTCTATTTTTTAATCTTTAGACCATACAAGAACTTTTCCATCGACAAAGACTATTCTATCTCCTTTTTCTTCCAGGCAAAAAATAGATAATAAATTCTTTTTCAAACTAGGAACATATAAAACATTACTAAGATGAACATTGTTACCTAATTCCATTTTGATAGAAGCTTTTTCAATTCCCTTGACTGCGTAAGAGTTATTGTCTCCAAGTTCCACTTTATGAGATGTTTCCTTTTATTTCATGCTTGAGATATTTTCACGATCACCTGTCATACGTCTTGAAGCTCCACTATCGATCAACCACATGTTGTCTTCAAAAGATCCTATAAGAGTTGAGTAGTAGAAGAAATATGTTTCTTCATGTTTGGCTTTCTTTGAATGTTCTTCATCATTGGCAACTGACGCATGGTGTCTTTCCTTTCTCTTGTTTGCTAGTTTAGGAAAATCCCTTTTGTAGTGGCCATATTCATGGCATCCAAAACATTGTACCTTTGACATATCTTTCTTATGATTGAATTTATTTCTTGAACCAAATATTTTATTACCTTCATGTCTCTTGAACTTTGTTGCATAAGCTTGAGAATCTTCTTCCTTTTGAGTTGATCCTTGTCTCCTCTTGAGTGCAACAGGACCAAAGTTCTTCGAGTGTAGGAAACTCCTTCCTTGTGTTCATGCTTGCAACAAATGCATCCCATGATCTAGAAAGACCATTAAGTGTTATATTCACAAGTTCCTTTTCTGGAATAACTTCTTCAATAGCTTGTTTTTTATTTCTCAACTGAGAAATCCTCACAAAGTATGAAGCTACATTGTCATCCTTAGTCATTTTTGTGTCACAAAGCTCATTCTTCAGACTCATCACTTGTCCAATATTTCTGACTACAAAAAGGTTAGTTAGGGCATCATACATCTTCTTGGATGAGTCAAGATTGGATATGTAGGGTATCAAGTGATCCTTGACAAAGTTCACAATGATACTCATAGCATTGATGTCATTGTCCTTGAACTTCTCTATTGCTGCAACATTCTGAGGTTCATTTTCTTTTCTTGCTTCAAACTGTGGTTCCACGATCTTACCTTTCATGATATCTAGAACCTTGTTCTAGGCAAGGATGAGGTCAATCCCTGTCTTCCATGATCTGAAGTTTGAAGCTCCTTCTAGCTTGTTCTCTGACTACATGGAGTAAGTCATGATTGCCTTTGACTTTGACTTTGACCAATCAAACTTTGACTTTGACCCACAAATTCAACCTTGACATTTTTGCTAGCTGAAGAAGCCAAGAGGTGCACTAGGCTAAGGCACGCTAGAATGTCCAAGATTTATGCCAAACGTCTCACTTGATGTGCCCAGAGAGTTAGGTTAGGGTTTGCTACAACTGCAAATTCAGAAACCCTAGTTGCAGCGACAACTGGTTCCACAACGAGCTTGCCAAGGAACTTTCGCTCTATCTTCCAGTGGCTAGACTGTTCTAAAGATAGTGTGGGCCCATAACCTGTTAAAATATCCGATGTGCTTGTTTCACCATAGAAAATATTACAATATTGTCACCCAACCATAGGCACGCAGCGACCCCCAAGCACCTTAACCTTTGACAGATAAAATGATTCCAGAAGTAGCACTAGACCCAACATATAGCCAAAAGAGAGCGCACCTTTCTCCAATTATAGCACACCAAACAGAAAGTCCCAAACCACACACCAAAACCAATTCCTAACTACAGTCATTGTAGTTGCACTCCTTCTAGACTTGCACACTACTTGTCTTGAGTGAGAGTGTGTGTGTCTCCAAATGAGCTCAAGTGCCCTCTATTTATAGTGCTCCTTGTCAACCGTCTAGGCCGAATTCTCTTTCTAGAGGGTAATAATTTAATAGTATTTATTCTATTGAGTCGACTTATCTTCTAGGGTTGTTGTTGTTAAGTTTTATGATGATTAGCTCATGCATGTGGTTTATTTAAATTCCAGTTTAGCAATAACTGAACCATAACCATTTACATCAACTATACAAGCTGCAGTAAACCAAGATCACAAGAAGAATAACCATGCACAAGAACACAAGAAGTATCTTGGGAAAACCCTTCTCAACCAAAGGAAAAACCCAACAATCCATTGCTATATTGCCAAGAGAAGATCCACCATTCCACCACCAAACCTAGCACACAATAGGGTGTTGCTATGACTGAGAAAGCTAACTCCTAGAGAAGTGTGAATTGCAGTCCTCATAATTTCAGACTACAACTTTTGAAATCATGAGATGACAAGTGTGTGTGATCCACAATGGGGATTCACTCTTTATTTATACAAAACCTATCACATCAAATGATGTGTCTATTGGCACAATAGGGCCGATCTGTACAACTTAATAATATAATTAATAATTACATAATATTAATTATCTTACATATGGTGGGGACGAATTGTACCCTTTACATCACAAATTAGGGTTTTACCAAAGTCTCACTCTTTGACAGTATAGCAAGGGATCTCTCACATCCTCTAGTGCTCATCCACTAGGGACACGCCCACCTGTGCTCATCCACAGGGACATCACTCTCAACAGATCACTCAACTGAGTCCACGGGAGTACCATCTGGAGAGCCATCTCAGGCTGACTCAACTAAGTCCATAGGAGTACAAGGCAGGAGACCATCTCAAGCCGACTCAACTCAGTCTAGAGGAGTACAAGGCATGAGACTATCTCAAGTCATCTCAACTTAGTCTAGAGGAGTAGACAAGAGACCACACGCCATAACAACTCAGTCTAGAGTCTAACGCACACCCATCACATGGATACACATCGTCTCAACTCAGTCCAGAGGAGAACGACACACCCATCATATGGGCCCTCTCACAGATCAACTCAACTCAGTCTAAAGGAGAATGACCTGGAGAATGTCACACGACGCTACAATCATCAACACTCCCTCTCAACTAGGGAGGCATTCTCCACCAGGCCAAGTCTCTCACGAAAGTACTTGAATTTCTTCCTCGCAAGCGGTTTGGTGAAGACATATGCAACCTGCTCATGTGTAAAAAGGTATTGCACGTGTACTTCTTTCCTCTGCACCATATCTCAATGTGTTTCAATTTATCGTTTAAACACAGGATTCTCGGAGAGCTTTACACAACTCTGGTTATCGCAATGGATAATGGTGGAATCCATATCATGTCCAAATAAATCTGCAAGGAGCTTACGAAGCCACACTGCTTCATGGACTGTCACACATAATGCTATGTACTCTTATTCTGCAGTACTCAAAGCTACAGAGGTTTGTTTCTTACCTCACTAGGAAACCATGGCAGATCCCAAAGTAAACAACAACCAAATGTACTCTTCTAGTCCACAACGCTCCCTGTCTAATCTGCATCGGCATATCCCTGCAATCTCATATCTACACCTGAGGAATATCTCAGGCCATAATCAACCATGCCTCGTAGATATATCAACACATGCTTCCTTGCTATCAATGTGTCTGTCTTGACTGAATCATAAACTGATTGAGTGCATTCACTGCATAGCATATATCAGGTATAGTGTTAACCAGATACATCAATGATCCAATCAACTGTTTGTAAATATGTGGATCAATCTCACCTGAATTGGAAGAAGCCTCATTCATCTTCTTCAAGTTCATCACCATCAGTGTAGGCATGGATTTGCAGTCCATCATCCCAAATATCTCCAATTTATATTTTCCTTGACTCAGGAAAATATCATCAGTTCTCTGCCATACCTCTAGTCCCAAGAAGTAGTGAATCATACCCAGGTCCTTCATCTTTGAATTCATCTAGCTACTCGATGTAAACTTCTTCCTTAATCTCACCATTGAGAAAGGTTGTCTTTACATCCATCTGATGTAGTCTCCAACTCATGGATGTTGTAAGATCAATAATCATACAGATGAAGTGTATTTGGGAAACATGAGAAAATGTCTCCTCATAATCTATTCCCTCCACCTGAGAGAATCTTCTAGCCACAAATCTCACTTTGTACTTCTTGACACTTCCATTAGATGCATGTTTGATCTTATAGATCCACTTTGAAGTCACTACAAACTTCCCTTCTGGTCTCAGAAAAATATCCCACATCATTCTTCATAATGGACTAATACTCTTCTGTCATGGAATCTTTCCAAAACTGTTGTCCTACTCCTTCTCCATGACAAGAAGGTTCATTGTCAATGATGTGGCTCATAGCTCAAAAATCTATGCAGTCTCTTTCTCTCTCATAATGTATCATGGTGAGTTGTATGTCCCTCTACCTCCAACAGAGTCTGTCGAGCCCATGTAGGCCTCTTCCTGACCCACTGCAATGTCTCTGGGAACATCAACTGGAGATACAAGATCAAATGGATCAATAATTGTCTCCCTCTAAACTGCTGAAGGGGGAGAAGGTATTGTCTCTTCCTTCTTCTCAAATAGGTTGACTTCCTCTGAGTCAAGTGACTCCCTCTAAAGTCTGAAGGATAAACATCTTCCTTTTTCGGTATTGCTAACCTGGAGACATTCCATGTCTTCTCAGGGCCTCTACTGCCTCTACAAGACTATGATGGCCTCTCGTACTAGGATAATAACCAAGATGACCTCCCGTAGGGATACCAATCAAAATGGACTCTTGTACTTAGGATAATAACCAACCAACACAAATGGGCTCACGTACCAGGGATAATATCCCTTAAATAATGAAATATGAAATCTGGCTTCCTGTAGGGATAACAACGAACATGGCCTCATGTACTAGGATAATAACCAAGATGGACTTCCGAAGGGATAACAACCAAAATGGCCTCTTGTACTAGAATAATAACCAAGATGGTCTCCCGAAGGGATAATGACCAACAAAACAAAAATTTGGACTACCGCACCATGGATAATGGCCCAAGTCATGAGGGCTCCCACACCAGGGATGATACCCTTCATCATCAAAAGCAAACTACTACAGAGTAATGTTGAAATCAATTAAGGAAAGTAATACAAGACTTACCTTAGTCTGCAATCATGCTCAATCTTTCTTTCGGTCCTCCTGAGAAAGATGAGATAGAGAAAAACTCCTTGTCGTTCTTGCTTGCATTCCTTGACTTCTTTTGAGGTGGCTAATGTTTCTTCCCTTGCACATCACTAGATGCAAGCCTAGTCTCATAGTGACAAGGGATTGAACCCTTTCACATCACTAGCTTCAATCCTAGTCTCATAGTGACAAGGGCTTGAACCATTTCACATCACTAGCTACAAATCTAGTCTCCTAGTGACTAGGGATGCAAGTCTAGTCTCTTCACTAGAGATTGAATATATCCCATGCTCAAAAAGTCACCACAAGGATCAATTTTGAAATTAGTACAATTTTCAACATACCTCTCACATCAACTATCTTCAAGCTTTAATCATTTTGGACAATACTTCATGTTTGATGATTTGACAAGTGGATGGCACATTCATTTTTAATCTCCATCAATTTCTGTCACTAAATCTTCATTGTTGCCTTAGATCTAGTCTTGTGTTTTCTTCAGAATAAGCCTCGGTATAGGCCTGGAACAAACTTCAAGGATTTATGAAAGCTCAAAAATTTGTCTTTCAACGTTTAGATATTTTGTCTTAATGTTTGCCTGAAATTTGCTTCAAAAGAGGGACCTCAACCCTGGTCTAGAACTTGAAAAGGTTACTTCTAGAAATCTACCTCTTCTGATTGTCCAAAAAACCCCTTGAATTTCTCTAAAATTCTTATTAGGATAAGTATTAGAACATGCCTCAATTGCAGCAAACAACCCTGGTAAAAATCGCCTTGATCTCTGCTACAGTACATGCCTCAGATCAGGAAAGAAACTCATTAAGTGTAACCCATAAAATTGCCTCAGAAAAATCGCCCTTGCAACTTCAGATCTCTACCTCAGATGTCCTTATTCGCTGCCTTAGAAATTCACCTTAAAACAACACTCAACACATGCCTGAAACTTGGCCTTCTCCTTAGATCTACACACAAAAAAATTGCCACCAAGATACCTCAGAGTCTCCCTCAAAACACCATAAGACTGTCTCATAGTTGGCCTCAAATTTCCCTCAAAATTTGGTTTTCAATTTGATTTAGGTCCGCGGTCATGAAAGCCCTCAACAACTGCCCCAAGAACTCCCATAAAACAGACCTATGGTTGCCTCAAACTAGCAGGTTGAGCCTCTCCTAGGCTGCAGTTGTTCTCTCCTTGCAGGTTGAGCCACCAAAGAGCAGGTGGTTGCCTTTCTGTGTTGCCCATAACACTTTAAACAAGGCTCGGCCAGGTCTAAATGCCTGCGGCCAACCTTGAATTTCACCACAAAAATCTAAGAGAGAGGGTTTGACCCTTCCCTTACACTGGCGGTGGGGTTCTTAGTAGCTCAATCTCCCATGACCTTCCTTCATGACTGTGCAAAGGTCATCTTCAAGTACACTGCTTTGATACCATGTTAAGTTTTATGATGGTTAGCTCATGCATGTGGTTTATCTAAATTTTTGTTTAGCATTAACTGAACCATAACCATTTGCAACAGCAATACAAGTTGCAGTAAACCAAGATCACAAGAAGAATAACCATGCAGAAGAACACAAGAAGTATCCTAGGAAAACCCTTCTCAACCAAGGGAAAAACCCAACAATCTTTTGCTATACTTAAGATCCACCATTCCACCACCAAACCTAGCACACAATAGGGTGTTGTTATGACTGAGAAAGCTAACTCCTAGAGAAGTGCGAATTGCAGTCCTCATAATTTCAAGACACAACTTTTGAAATCATGAGATGACAAGTGTGTGTGATCCACAATGGGGATTCACTCTTTATTCATACAAAACCTATCACATCAAATGATGTGTCTATTGGCACAATAGGGCCGACCTGTACAACTTAATAATATAATTAATAATTACACAATATTAATTATCTTACATATGGTGGGGCCAACTTGTACCCTTTACATCACAAATTAGGGTTTTACCAAAGTCTCACTCTCTGACAATATAGCAAGGGATCTCTCACATCCTCTAGTGCTCAACCACTAGGGACACGTCCACATGTGATCATCTACATGTACGTCACTCTCAACAGATCACTCAACTAAGTCCACAGGGGTACCATCTGGAGAGCCATATCAAGCCGACTCAACTAAGTCCATAGGAGTACAAGGCAGGAGACCATCTCAAGCCGACTCAACTCAGTCCAGAGGAGTACAAGAAAGGATAACATTTCAAGTCATCTCAACTCAGTCTAGAGGAGTAGACAAGAGACCACACGTCATAGCAACTTAGTCTAGAGTCTGATGCACACCTATCACATGGGAACACATCGTCACAACTCAGTCTAGAGGAGAAATACAAACCCATCACATGGGCCCTCTCATAGATCGACTCAACTTAGTCCAGAGGAGAATGACCTGGAGAATGTCACACGATGCTGCAATCATCAACACTTGTTGGCGTAGACCTATTTTTGGGAGAAAAGTCCAATTTTGGAGCACACGTGAGATATGGAGGAAAAACAACATGCAGAAGATGGAGAAAGAGTAGCATGCCAAAGACCGAGGAAAAACAACAT
Organism: Picea sitchensis; assembly: GCA_010110895.2. NCBI lineage: Eukaryota > Viridiplantae > Streptophyta > Pinopsida > Pinales > Pinaceae > Picea > Picea sitchensis. The sequence continues at coordinate 96,484 of SNQJ01S0005364.1, read as the reverse complement.
GGAGCACATGCAGAAAAACCTATCCATGTTAGGGTTAGGGTTTTTGATATGAATGTAATGGCAATGAGACAATAGAGTAGTATAAATAAAGGCCTAGGAGGTCTAGTAGAGGTTGGTCAAGGAGATAGTGGGTTGGTTTGAATGAGTTAGAGGTTTGTCTGAATAAGCTAGTGAGCGAGTTTTTGAGGGTTAGGTCGCAGGTTGTAGATCCTGGTATGGTCTAGTCCACCTCACGAATGGAACTTATCATAGTTTTGGTTGTAATCATGGAGAATGTAATGTGCACAACGTTGATTTTGAAGAATGATGAATAAAAGAGAAGAAGAGCCAAATCTTTGTGGACGTAGCCCCAAGGGGGTGAACCACGATAACCTTGTTGTTTTAGTGTGTGTGAATGGTTATTTTATTGTTTATTCTATTTATAAGTTAAATAATGGATGTTTAGCTTAGATTATGACAACATGCATGCATAGTTTCTTTGGTGAATGGATACTAGATCTAGATGAATGAGTAACAAATATGATGCATAAGGAAAAGATCATATTCCCAATCCCTTCCGTGGATGAAGACATATGAGTCTTGTAGGCCCCCATAAGCTATCTCAAGTGAGACTGCGTTGTGCACTCTGTCCGCAATTTTTCCTTCTGGTTTACTAGGAGGGCCAATAGTTTGAGGGTTTTGTTGGAAACCTTTTAGATCATAACCTAGGTCATCCCAAGCATCCAACAAATGGTTCTGTTGCCGGTTAGAACTGCACAGGATAGATTGGAAGGGATCTATTGAAGAACATCATGGAGAATGAAAAAGTAGAAGGGAATGTACAGGCCATGAAATTCAACGAAGGTGGATATTGAAACATGGTTAAGGACAAAGGAACTCGAGTTTGCGCAGAAGGACAGTATAAACCCTAAATATACATCGCACAAATATCTCGACAAATATGTGTTTAGCGAATTGCATGAAGTATTTTTCTGCAAATTTCTGCATCTGTTACAGGAGTGGTTATTGAGGTTGAAGGACAACCATCCTACAAATCATATAAGACAACTAGAGTGTTATTATGTGGAGATCGCGTAGTTGCAACAAGTCAATAATAAATTCATGCGCACAATAGATTTTTGGTTAGACAATATTATTGCAGGGTTTATCACTGAATTTGCAATTGATATTACAAAGTCATACACTGTTGCAGAACACAATTTTCTGAAGGGACCCAAAGGTAGGTACATAAGATCAGTATATGCTTCCATCAATATTTTATTATATGACAAAGGCGTGATGACCATGGAATCAGAAAGCTAAACTTCCTTCCGTGCATAAGGGAAGGGGGGAAGCACTGAGAGGAGTTTGAGATATGGACATGGATCTGGATAAGAGGAAGAAAAATGAGGCAATGGATCCGATCATGATGGAGGATGACCAATCAAAGAGGATAATGAAAAAATTTGGAATGATGCAGAGCAGTATACCTTACCAGTATAAGATGAATAACAAAAAGAGGGCCATAGCCGACAAAGAGGGATTGGTGAGCGATGAAGAAGAGGTAGAGGATTTCCGGACTGTGGAGTAGATTGAATAAATTATGCGCGCAACCTATGAAAGGAAAAAAAGAAGTCGAGGGTCAGGAACATAAGGTTAAACTCCAGTCTAGATCACAGTTAATGTGGAACCTACAACCCCATGTGCGACTAATACTCCTGAAGGAACACAAGCTTTTAGACAACCCATTTTTAATAGAAGAGGTGCAACATGTCAAGGGTCCAATAGATTAAAATCAACCAGGGGTACAAGTTCAGGAAGTAGTAGTCAACTATCTACACTGCATAGAGGCAGTAGTTCATCACATTTCAAAATGGCGGGAGTAGATCCCACTATCAGATTACCACAGTTTCATGGTGAGGTGTTAGAGGACCCTGAGAAACATTTAATCATCTATGAAAATATATGGGAGGTCAAGCAGGTCACAAACGAGGATACAAAAGTCATGCAATTGGTTATAACATTCAGAGACCGTGCACTAGACTGGTACATGAGCCTTGATGTAAACAGTAAACAAGGAGCACCAAAGACTATTGCAGAGGTGAAAAAACTGCTAGTAAATGAATTTCAGAAGCCAAGTTCACAAGACCAGTACATGAACGAAATGGTTGAGATCAGGGAGAAACTAGGTGAGTCTGCATGGGATATTGATCAAAGGTTTAAAAGTCTAAAAGGTAAGTTGAAGTACTTTATTACTGACATGCAACATAGGCAGTTATTTGTGAACTCGTTATTACCACACTTGAAGTATCCTTTGAGACAACAAAAATTTCAAACTCAGGTAGAGGCTCTGCAAACAGCCCTACAGTTGGAAGAAAATCAATATTAACAGACAGATCCATCAATAGAAGAGATAAAAGAGGATTTGCATAACCTGACATTTCAATTGAAATAGAATAAGGGGAAGGAGAAGAGAGAAGTTGGTTGGTGCACGTTATGCAAGACAGAAGGACACCATAAGAATGAATATCCAACATTTGCGCAGTACTTGGCAGCATGGGTTCCAAACCCCTTGCCTACAGGAGGACCATGGTGTGAAATTTGTAAGACACATAGAAATGATCCATATCATTGTCCAATGATGCAGAAGTATAAGACAGTGCCAAAAAGTTCTTACTGCAACTTTTGTAAATCGGTGGGTCACGATGACAAGGACTGTAGAACACTGGAATTGATGAGAGAGAGAACTCCAGACACCTACAGAGTGAAAGCAAATATGATGACCAGTCTAGCCGCACCACAGTTCAATAATGTGTAACCACAATTCAATCCCGCTCAGCCACAATACAACAATGCACATCCGTAGTATAATAATGTGTAGTGTAACCAAATACCCCAGTATAAACACCACGTAAAGATAGAGGTGGATTCATAGGTGGAGGACGAGGCATAGGAGTATTTGGACGAGGCAAAGGGCTTGTAATGTGCCATAATTATAAAAAACCAGGACACTATGCAAGAGAATTTCCACTTCCACCTGCGACATGTATGTATTTTCGCGCAATAGACCACGAGACAGAAGAATGTTCGACATTATTGGGAAAAATATAGGAAAAAAGGAACCGGAACAATAGGAACATATAATGGATTTCTGCAGAAGACAGGGATGATGGGAAGCACATCAACATAGTTACTTGAGGAGGAGCCAATACAGGAGCCGATGCAACAAAATATGATCCAACTCAACACCCGTGGGTCAAGAAGAAAACTGAGCCACAAAAGCATTTTGATGTGCAGAAAGGAAAATAGACGTTTAAGGAGGAAATACATAAGATTCTAAAGAAGAAAATTGAGTCTACATCAACCGCACAACAAATTCATGATCCACCAATGTACGAGATGCCACCTTCAATGGATCACACCAACAAAGGACAACCTTCAGAGGAAGTAAGTAACCTAAAGACTTTCCTACAATCATCTGTAAAGTTATTAAATTATCCATCATCCATTAAGGTCTTACAAAACTTTCTAGAGAGATGCAACTCAGAAGTAGAAGGGAAGTTAGAACAAAATATAGTTAATCATCTCCATACGAGAAGAAGAATAAGTAGGGAATTTAGGTTAAATGCCAACATTGAAGATTTCAATATGGGGGAAGTCATACTTGATTTAGGATCTGAAGTGAATGCCTTACCTAATAAGACATGGCAATGTATGGTGGAACCCACATGAGGATATTCATCTGTCCAATTGAAATTGACAAATCAACATAAAGTATTACCAATTGGAAGATTTTAAAGTGTGACAATAGACTTGGATGGAGTGTGCACTATGGCAGATTTCGAATTTATAGAAATAGTGGATGGCACAACACCTTACCCAACATTACTAGGATTAGACTAGGAATTTGATAACCAGGTTGTGACCAATATGAAGACATGAAAAATGACCTTTGATTCATGAGAGTACAGAGTGATTGCACCATTGGACCCCTCAGAAGGAGAAAGGCTTATAGAGGCGACATGTTTGTACTTGGAAGAAATAAATCAACTATATAGAACTACCGCGCGAGAAGAAGATTATGTAAACCCAACTGCAGATGGGATACTCAGCTGGAGAATCATTACGTCATGTGCCTTAGACTTAGAGACAGGTCTAGAAAACTGGCAGCAGAGGCTACATGAAGTCTCCGTAAGGAAGTGCGCAAGAATAGAGTGCATAGTAAGGTGGGCCGGTACAGAGGTAAGGGAACCTCCCACTTTTCATGGTTTGAATGACCTAGAAGAATTTTTGACAAACTATGAAGAAGAAATCTTGGAAAGTCATAGGTTGTTATCCTTGGATATTGCACTAAAGGAAACATCTGCAAGATGGTGGGGCACACACAAGGAAATGATTCAAGACCGGTATCAATGTAAACAATTACTACACATTAGTTTTGGCGCAGAACATGGGAACAATACATTACAAAAATATGATGGGTGAGGAAGACCACCTAATCACATTGAGAAATGCATAACATAGTGGAGACTGACATCATGAGAAGAATGGCCTCATTACTTTATTCATCCATTGGAAGGGATACCAAGGAACTGGTACATAGAACATGAACTGTGCAGAGGAACTACATAATGGATAATATTACAACAGAATTTTGTGGTAACTTTCTCATTTGAGAATGAGAACCCTAATATCGATTCAGCGCTAAAGATGATACATGGAATGATATTTTTCGAGGAACCTGAGGTAGAAATCATAATGGAATATCAACAAAAAAACATATAGACAATCAAGGACTTACACTCGTGTTATTATTTCACAGAGGAAACACCAGAAGAAGATGATCCACACAACATCGAGTTAACATAGATTGAAGGAGAAAGAGAGGTGGAAGGTCCATGATTGGAATCAGAGGAATTTTCTGCACCAATTAAGGTCAATAAAGTCAACATTGTGACAGAAGAAAACCCTAAAATGGAAAGTATTGGAGACTATTGGGATGATCAATCACTAGAGAGGATAAAAAAATTACTGCACGAATACAATGACCTATTTCCAACAACCTTTACAGAGATGAAAGAAATAGAAAGTGAACTGGGAGAGATAAAAATACCCATAAAACCAAATGCTAGACCAGTCAGATAGAGACCTGACAGGATGAATCCAGTTTATAAGAAAAAAGTGAAAGCAGAACTTGATAGAATGTTAGAAGTTGGTATCATAGAGTGAGTGGAAGAATCTGAATGGATCTCTCCCATGGTGGTCCAAGAAAATAAACAAGGGAGAACAATAATTTGTGTAGATCTAAGGAAACTGAATGATGCTTATTTACATGATCCTTTCCCTACCCCTTTTATAGATGAAGTTTTAGAGAATGTGGGAGGCTAGGAAGCATATTCCTTCACAGATGGTTTCTCAGGTTATCATCAGATTAAAATAGCTCTAGAGGATAGGAATAAGACTACATTTTATATAGAATGGGGATCCTATCAGTATATAGTTATGCCCTTTGGACTAAAGAATGCACCAACTCTATTTTGAAGGGTGGTAGTAGCTGCTTTTAAGGATTTCATACATAAGTTATTAGAAGTATATTTGGATGATTGGACAGTTTTTAGTCTATTGAAAGATCATGTAGAAGTATTAAGATTAATGTTGGACATATGTAGGCAATGCCAAATCTCATTGAACATCAAGAAATGTATCTTGAGCGCGCTTTTGGGATACTATTAGGACATGTGGTATACAAACATGGTTTACTGGTTGACCCTGCCAAGATTGTTGTAATTGTGAACTTACCATCACCAAAGTCAATGCGCCAGTTAAGAGCCACACTTGGGCATACAGAGTACTACAAGAATTTTATCAAGGGGTATGCACAAATTACCACGTCGATGGAAAAATTGTTGAAGAAGGACACCAATTTTCAGTGGAATGAGGATTTTCAACAGAGATTGGATACTTTGAAAGAGAAGATGGTGACATCACCTATTTTACTGTTTCCAGATTGAGAAAAAACATTTCATGTGCATGTAGATGCATCAACAATAACACTTGGAGCAATTTTGGTGCAGCCGGGAGTAGGAGACTTAGATCATCCTATAGCCTTTGCAAGCAAAAAGTTATCATAATCAGAGCAGAATTACAATACAACAAAAAGAGAAGGTCTAGCCATGGTGTATGCATTGCAAAAATAAAAACACTACTTATTGGTCAAGCACTTTAAAATGTTCATAGATCATTCTTCCTTTAGATATTTAGTCAACAAGCCAGTTTTGAGGAGGAGGATTTGTAGATGCCTATTATTATTTCAGGAGTTTTATTTTGAACTAATAGTTAAACCAGGGAAACTGAATGTAGGACCAGATCACTTATCAAGGATAACCAATGGAGAAGAACCTGCTAGCTTAGAAGACAACTTCCCTGATGCGCAATTATTTCTAGTACAAATAGCCAATGAGTACCTTGATGGTATCATTGAATTCTTGAGCACATGAGTTGCGCCAAAGGATTTTAGTACCGCGTAGAAGAGAAACCTAGTAATTAGAGCTGCAGACTATCAATTGATTGCAGGTCATTTATACAAGCTATGAGAAGACAAAATTTTGAGGTGTGTGATGGAGCATGAACGACCCATTATTCTAGCAAAATCTCACGAAGGTATATCTGGAGGACACTATGCAGGAAAGAGTACCATGCCGAAGGTATTGCGCACAGGTTTATGGTGGCCAGCAATTCATAAGGATGAAAATGGGTATTCTCAGAACTGTGATGTTTGTTAGGGAGTTGGGAAACCCAACAGGAGGGATGAGATGCCCTTAATACCCCAAGTAACTCTTCAGGTATTTGAAAAGTGGGCAATAGATTTTGAAGGACCTATTAATCCACCTACAAGAAGGACAAGAGAAAGATACATAATTACTGCAACAAAGTATTTAACCAGATGGAAAAAAAAACAACACCAGTCAATGATTGCAACACATATACAACAACACACTTCTTATTTGAGCAGTTAATTACAAGACTCGGATGTCCCAAGATTTTGATGAGTGACCAAGGAACACATTTGATTAATAGTACCATCTAGGATATGAATGAGGAATTTGAAGTCTATCACCAGAAGAGTACACCATATCATCCTCAAGAAAATGGGACAATAGAAGCTTTCAACAAGATTTTGGAGAATTCCTTGACAAAGTTTTGTAATGTTAACAGATATGATTGGGATTTAAAAATACTAGCAGTATTATGGGCATACAAGATGACATGCAGTAAGTAGACATGACAAACAACATTCAAATTGGTTTATGGACAATAAGCAATGGCGCCATTAGAAATTTTGGTACCCAGTCTATGCGTTGCAACAATCACAAATATGACAGAAAGAGGCATAGTACAAGAAATGTTAAGTCAACTTATGGAACTTAAAGAAGACATAATTTTGGCAGGATTCCACCAAGAGGTGCAGAAGGCAAGGGACAAAGACTGGCATTAAAGATACATAAAGAAGAAGAGCTTTAAGGAGGGAGATCTAGTTCTCCTCTATGACAAAAAATATTTGCAACATTCAGGGAAGTCCAGAATGCATTGGCTAGGGCCATATGAAGTGAAGTATGTCACAAGTGGAGGATTTATGCAAGTAAAAGAATTGACAGGAAAATAAATGCAAGGTCTGGTGAATGGTAGTCGATTAAAACTGTATAGGGATAGTCGACCTACTAAATCTCAGTAGTTGCAACGCAGTAAGGAAGCCATGTGTATAGTGTATTATAGTATAAGTTAGGAAAGAAAAATCACAAAAAGACATAAAAAGTAGAAAAAGAAGAAGAATACAAAAAGAGGAGGAAGTTGGTTGAATGGTAGAAAACTGGAAAAAGTAGCGCGCAACAGACAATGAAACCAGTGCGACAATAAGTAAAGTTACTGCGCACAGGATATAACTGACAGGAAGAAAACACAGTGTGCCAAGGAAGAATGACAACATAAATTCACAACACACCGGAAAATGAGCCAACGGTCAGAAAAGAAAAAATTGGTCATTGGAAAAAGAAGGTGTAGACCGAGCACTTATGAAATTTAATGAAGCATGTTGAAGAAGTTTTAGAACATTTATGACACAAAAGGAAGCATCTCCGAGAATATTTACGACATTTATGACACCCCTTATATAATCGGAAAATGGGCCAAACAACCCTCATTGTGAATTTGAACATACACCGAGCTAAGGAGAACAAATATAAGCAGTGAACAGGGGATTCCGAAGAATTTAGCAACTAGATTTCACAAGAAGTGGGAGGATTTACGCAGGATGTCACCACAAAAAATCAGAGCACCAAGCAAAGTGGAAAGAAAAAACTGAAGCAACACCAGGTTGTCGTAGGAAACTGCAGGGGACGAACAAGTGCGTACACATTTGGAGGAATCGTCGTTGTCGATTCTATTACTTCACCATAGGATGAACCAGTGAATGCCACACTTGTAGATGAGGATGGGAAAGCTCTTGAGACAATAAGGATGGACATTGACCCATAGGGAAGTGCGGGGGAAAAAAATCGTCTGTGATAGAAAACCCGCAACAAGCATCGAGGGTCAAAGTAGCCCACCAAACGAATTGCATCGTCGATAGTGAAAGAACAAAATCTGACGGGCCAGGTTCACAACCAATGGTAGGGTCCGTGCAACAAGAAGAGGTCCAAATTGAGGACATAATAGGATATCCATACTTTGGCATGGAGGAAGGGGAAGAAGAAGCTGGGCCATCTAGTGTGTCAACAAAGAGGAAAGGGAAACAACCTATTCAGAGATCCTCGTGCAAGCAGCCCGAGGTATCCATTGTCTTATCGCAAATTCCAAAGGGGGTGCAGGCCACACCAAGATTGATGGGATGCGTCGAGAAACTCAGATATGCATACCATGATGTCTCTGACATGAGCGAATTCCCATAATTCGCGCAACATGTTTACATGGAAATCCTCGACACATGGCCACTAGGAGATCCGATGTTGCAACCAAAACAGTGGATAACATGACTGTTCAACACAGGGATAATCAATTTGCTTGATATTCCCAACTTTAGCAAGGGGAAAGATGTCAACAACTGCGTCAAGCAGTTACTCACAGTTCTCCATGGAGGATTTTGTGGATGGAAAAGCTGGTGTCCATCGATGTGGAGTTAATTGTCTTTATCACAGGACTTCCATCAAATGGCGAGAATCCCTCACAATACATGGAATATAAAACAAAAGAGAAGGCGCTCACGGAGGAAATGAAAAATACCTACAAGACAGAAAGAGGTTCATGAGGCATAATCATTAAGAGGATCAGTGATGCAACCACCATGATGGAAACAAAGTTGATGGCATGTAAACTCCTTCGGAAATGTCGCAAGGAGGAGGTCCCCATAGGGGTCGTAGCAGCAACAACACAGTTCACAAAAGGCACCAAGCTAAGCTTGGCTCCTTATTTGTTGAATCTGTTCCTACACAATTGCAAATATGTGCAGGAATTGGGGACCAAATTCCACTACGCATAGTTGATAGTGCTGATAGGATGGAGGGAACCCACCTATTCTCACTTTTGTGACAGAGTGGGAAAATCCCGCGCAACGCGGTATACATCCTTAGGGATCACTTCAGAACCTAAATGGAGAAGCGACAATGCTAGTACCTTTTCAAGGTACCTAAATGACATGAAGGAAAATATAGCCAATAGCTAGAGGATAAGTCCGAAGGTGGTCACGCAGTACTAGGGGATAGCCAAGTTAAAGTCCATGAGACACAACATGTGGATCAAAGTGCGAAAAGATCCATACGGAGAATGGCTTCAACTTTGATACTACGAGAATGCAAAAGAAGTAGAGTGGGTGATCAAGGATTGGGTGGATGACTGGAAAATCCCAGTTATAACCAAAGACATGCCCAAGGGCAAGGAAATTGCAGCAGGCCTGTCGTGGACATCTGCAGGAGGAAGTGAAACAACAAAGAAACCATCGTAGCAGAAGAATCCAGGTCCTAAGCCAACGTAACAGAAAAAGGACAACGCACTAAATAAGATTCGGCAGACAAGAAGAAGGAAAATTTTCGTGCATAGGAGGAACAAGAAGGGGGCGAAACATTGGCAAAAGAAACCCCGATGACGACAACCCCAACAGATGAAGGGCCACCCAAAATCCTGATCATACAAATAGGGGGGTCGCGCAAGAAATCCAAGGCACATAAGGACATCCTAGAATACAAAATTACCAAGGATGATGCAGACTTGGTGGCAGAGAGAGTTCAGGACTGCGCGACTGAGGAATATGAGGAGGTCGAGAATCAAAGGGAAATAATCATGAAGGAATTTACGGAGGTTAAACAGGTCCTGGAACGACTACAAGCAACACAAACACATGATAAAGATAAAGGACCAATGCAACGGGCGACATAATAAGAAGACATAATCGTGCACGATGACGAAGAAACAATACAAATCATAGCGCAGGAAATTCCAAGTTTTTGCATTACAACAGATATACTACAGTTTGAGGAGGAAATGGCGCAGACACCACTTAAGGAGTTGGCACAAGTAGAGTTGGTTTTAGAAAAAATAGCAATGAAAGCACTATACAGGTTGCAATTTAGCGTCACATAGGAGGCACAGTCACGGGCCAGGGCTAATGCGACAGAACTGGAAATCACAAAAGACGGTAAGGAAGTGATACAACTGGTAATAAAGAAAGTCAATATGGAGGTAGAGGAAGAGAAGGAGCACGTAGATAACCTAGAGAAGAAATTGAAGGAAGTCTTCAAAAATATTTCAGACAACGCACAGGTAGCAGAGAGCAGCATCGAAGAATAGATCTAGATCATTGCACGGAAAATCGAGGGCTACATTAAAGAGATATAGGAACTAAAGGAAAATCTTACATCGACAACCTATCCTGAGGTCATAACCGAGAGAGAAAAAGAGACAACAGTATAGGCAAGTGATATTGCAAGGGAATCCAAGCAAGTCACATAACTCTTTTATAGGACTACACAAATATGGACTAGTCTTGAGGAAGACGGGAAGGTACAACAGTTGGATCAACAAGAAGAAAAAATTAATGTTGCAATGCATGAGTTGAAGCAACGAAAAAAGGCAATGAGAATCACCGAAAGGTTGAAAGGTATGCATGAGATGAAGAACCTACAAATGTAATTAAATATTGCGCAAACAAATAAGAAGGAAAGATAGGCCCAATTGGAGCCCCTCCAGGAGCAAGCAATGCAAATAATTACAAAACTGGAGGTAGAAAAGAAAAGGATGGAACATAATCATACAAAGAGCACAGAGTCATTGAACAAATATATTACAACATAGATGGTAGAAACGCTAATAGAGAAAGTTGTGCATGTGAAAACAAAAGAGGAAGAACTAGCAGGAAAGTTTGACATTTTGGAGAAGGTTGTGCAGGGTGCACACACCACCTGAGTGGCTCAGGATGAGCCACATGTCAGTATCGGGGGCTTGTTGGCACATGCCTATTTTTTGGAAAAAAGACAATTTTGGAGCACATTCCAGATATGGAGGAAAACCAACATGCATGGAGGAAGAGAAACATGTCGAAGACTGAGGAAAAACAATGTGGCGCACATGAAGACAAATCTAGCCATGTTAGGGTTATGGTTTTTTATATGACTGTAATGGCTATGACCCAATAGAGTAGTATAAATAAAGGACTAGGAGTTCTAGTAGGGGTTGGTCAAGGAGATAGTGGGTTGGTCTGAATGAGCTAGAGGTTGGTCTGAATGAGCTATAAGCAGGTTTTTTAGGGTTAGGTCGCATGTTTTGGAGCCTGGTGTGGTCTAGTCCACCTCATGGATGGAACTTATCATAGTTTTAGTTGTAATAATGGAGAATGTAATGCGTGCAATGATGATTGTGAAGAATGGTGAATACAAGCGAAGAAGAGCCAAATTTTTGTGGATGTAGCCCCGAGGGGGTGAACCATGGTAACCCTGTTGTGTTAATGTGTGTGAATGGTTATTTCATTGTTTATGTTGTTTATAAGTCAAAGAATGGATTTTTAAATTAGATTATGACAACACGCAAGCATAGTTTCTTCGGCGAATGAATACTAGATCTAGATGAATGAGTAACAAATATGATGCATAAGGAAAAGAAAAATATCACATTCCCAAACCCTCTCCTGACTGCAGACATCTGAGCCTTGCCGTCCCCCATAATCTATCTCAAGTGAGACTTCAATGTACACTATGTGCGCAGTGTTTCCTTCTGGTTTACCAGGAGGGCCGATAGTTTGAGGATTTTGTTGGAAACCTTTGAGATCAGAACCCGAGTCATCCCAAGTGTCCAACAGTTCTCACACATCCGTTTAGGGTTTCTATGGTTTCCAGAATATTCTATTCTAGTAAGAGGTTACACATGGAAGTTGATACCTCCCACAGATACCATAATATCAACTATTTCTCCATTCATGGAACCAAGAAAGGAGTGGAAAGAGAGCCCTTCTCCTCATTCATTCATGTAAGAAAATTCAAATCAGGAGAGGGAAACTTGAGAGAAAGGGAGTTCTTCAAGAGCAAAGAAGATTTTTTAGGAAGAAAACTCAGTCTAACTCTCATATCATCCATGGAGACTTGAAAGGACTGATGTATTATATTAGGTAGAAAGAATGAGTAGATATATACCTTACTAAACCTCTATAAATCATTGGTTGCTTGGGCTTTCCAATAATCCATAAAACTAATATGCAAGAAGCTATACAAAGATAGAAATGAAACTAGTAAATGGATAGTGACTTAGGCTTGTACTACACATATTGAAGAGCACATAGATAAATATCATTCCCGAGGGATTGAAGAGTAGAGAAGGGGGTGTCTTCTTGTATTGTATGGGATAGTAGAGTGAGTACCAAGAGATGGTGTAGTTGAGATATTGAATAAAGAATCCCAAAAATGGTTATCTTGGATGGATTTGGAAGCCTTTGGTATGGAGGAGTGATTTGGGAGCTTTGAAAAATATTTTTCGTCCTAGTTGTGTCATAGTTCAACATGGGGGTGGCATCCAAAAAGGATTTTCCTATGGTTGGGAGGAAAATGATTCACCCATAGGAAGTTGCTTGGAATAAAACTATTGGAAAATATAAGTACCTCTTCTTTGCTATGAATTTCATTATTACGTGATGTTTGTAATTATGAGATGTAAATGGATAAATGTGTTTAATTTTCTTGTAGTTTTGATGAGAAAATGAATCTAAATTTATATTGTATGCAAACTATTTGTAGAAAAACATTGTGCATACAAGTCTAAAAACCAGTTTCATATTTTAATGAAACAATGTCATATGAAGTTGAATGAAGACCAAATTTAGATTTGGATTAGTTGGTACATATCCTTACATGTCCACCAAAATTTGGCTTCAAATTTGTTTGTATGAACCTTAAAAACTCGAATTGGTTGTAGATAAAATTTTGTTAAAACTTGGCCATACAATTCCTATTGGCACTCAAATTTTAACATGTAGATGACATCAATATCCACATGCTCACCAAATTTCATAGTTAGATTCATACATTTTGTTCCTCAAAAGGAAAAATCGTTGTAGATGAAATTTTCCTAAAACTCGACCATACTGTGTCCATTGGCACTCAAATTTTAACAGCATGTTGTTGACATCAATATCCATGTGCTCGCCAAATTTTAGAGTTATATTCATTTTTTGCATCTCACAAAAGGTGAAAATACAGTCGAATTTTATAGTTAATGTTGTGAAAATTGGTTGCTAGAAGCCACTTTCTAGGATTAGCCATTATGAAAAGGCCATTAAGATAGTGTTCAAAAGTACTTGAGGGTGTTATAGCATGTCTTTAAAGATAAATTATTGGATTTGAATGAGTTCACACTTTCCTTTTTTATACTCATATCCTTGGAAGAAATAATGACTTAATTATCACCCATACCCTTTTCAAATGATGTTTGTTGTCCGTGAAGGGTTTTGGCATCCATCATGAATGTTCTTAAGGCATCGAATGAGATGTTTACTTTTATTATGAGTTGGTATGTTCCATGATTTATTCTTCCAATGAATTCCTTGAAGAGAAGAAACTTTTATTGCCCCCTTCCTTTGAAGATATGTGAATGCCATGCATGGTTTGTTATGAAACCTTTATGACTGATTTTAATGGTTGCTATGAGGTATTTATCTCTATATGGAATGGATTTTATCATGATTTGGTGTCAAGGCTAGTGGTACTAATGCTACAAGGGTTTGAGACATTTTATGTAACCATACATGTGTGTATGATGAGGCAAGGAACCTGTAGACTAAAGATTATTCCCCTATGTTTATAATGAATTTCAGGATCACATAATCATAGTTGTATCACATAATCATTGTGTAAGGTATTATAAGCATGATATTAAGGACCTTCACCCTAAACCCTAGGTTGACCTTTTTGGAAAAGAGAACAAGTTCTCTACCTAAGAGAATATATGATATTTATGAGTTGAGTTAAATGGTGAATTTTTGAAATAAAGTTGATTATGAAGCAAATGTTTATGTTGATGGTGATTTGAATATATCATTTGTGCTTGATTGTCACCATCATGGAAAAGCATTGTGGCAATTTGTGAAATTCTAGTCCTATTTGAGGAGAGATCTAGAATGTGATTTTTTTTGTTTGAAGGAATTATTAGATAGACATTGCATTTAGATATTGGAAGCATAACTTATGTTGATTAATATAAAATCCAAACTTATCATAGTGAATCAAGAGGAAGGGTATTAATGTTTTTAATCGTCTGAATTATTGTACTTTGATTTGCATATCGTCGCTTTTATTCAACTTTTGGACCATCAAATCCTTCTTTTGATGTTGATAATGTTGATACATTACAAATTGGTATTAGAGAATTTGGTTACAACACTAAGGGTTGTATGGGCTCAAAGATAATGAATGAAAATGTTTTTGGTGCTATGTTAAACCAACAAACTGGTTATTCTTGAATATGTGAATGACTAGTTATCTCCATACTCGATAACTGTATGAAGTTGTTGATTAGAGAATGTTGTGTGATCATTATGAAGATGTTTAAATGTTGATGTAAGTGCTTACATTTAATCATGCATTGGTATTAATATCAACACTATGGTGTCCACACTTTGGAGGTTCTAACATATTAAATTCCATGAATGATTGATTGTTGTGTCAAGTTGCCTATTAAGTGATGGATTGTTTACCTAAAAGGATAAAATATTTAATGTTATATTATCCTTATCCTTATTCAAGGTTTATGTTGTATAAAACATGAGTTTAACCGTGGAGCAAGTAATTGTATTTTTTATGTTTTGGGTAATTCCATCATTATCTAATTGTCTTTGTTTTGAAAGTTATGTTGTGTTGTGTACCTTAAATGTTATTTTTGAGTGGGTTGTATGCCAATCTTCAGAATGAGACAATATGAAATGATCATATAGTAAGGGTGCAAAAAGTGTTAGGTATAATATGGTATAAGTCATATTTTATCTTATTGTTAGCGGCCATATGAAAAAGAGAAACATACTTTAATTACACCTTTGAAACTTGTCATGTAAAGATTGTGAATTACCATATAACACACTGATTTTAATTCTAAGTTGAAGTTAGTATGAATTGTTTTTAAATCATTCAAAGGATGATATTGACAAGCTAGTAATGCCATTGAACATGAAAGAATAATTTAAAGTGTTATTTTTTATTGATCCTCTACTTGAGATAGGGGATTGATATATGAATTGGCTTTCCTTGATGGTGTTTCAATTAATTAGTGAATAAATTAGAAAATTATCTGTGTTAATGGCCCTTATTTAAAGATAGAAGAGTACCAAAAATTTATTGGGATTATGCCATTGGACCTAGGATTGGGTAGGTTGGTAAATACCCAAGTTAGGAAATAATCGAACGAATATGTGAATGAGTAAGTGTTCATTTTATTTAAAAATGACATGATATGATTATGAAATTTGGTTTTGTTGATTTTTCTATATGAGATAATATGAGATGATATATGATCGATGATGTTATTGCAATGATGCGTGTTCCATATATAGAGAAAATATGGCGACCATCCATGAAAGGATGTGTTTCTTGGATAATATATATGGCGACCATCCATATATATATATATATTGTTCAAATATCAAAACTCCCTATCAACGAGGGAGACATTCTTCATCATGCCAAGGATTGTCTGTGAAGTATACAAACTTCACCCTAGACTCATGAAATTTTTATGTCAGTCTTGGGAGATGTCTCTCTCCCACCTGAACCAAGGGGAAACTTCTTCTGAGCTCTCTCTCTAAGCCAATTAACTCTCTCTGAGATCAAGCTCACTCTGGGTCTGCATGTGATAACATCTAGCATCTTGAGTATTTATCATTCCTTGTCAAATCATCATGACTAGGAAAAATACCATACCAGGGTCGTTCATCACATGTACACTCGTATGAGTGAATGTCATCCCGATGCTAACTGACACATGGAAAACACCTCAAGCACCTAGAATCCATATTATTCTTTGTCATGATCAAGGAAGGACTACGTCTAGGCCCATTTACCACAAGTACACCTTTGTGATAAATGTATCCTATCATCCTTGGTATGCAACCCAATCTAGGAGAAGGTCCGCCTGATTCTTACTTAGGACATTCACTATAGGTACACCCCTATGGGTGAAACTCTTCTCGATGTTTACACACAGTGGAGGAACACTAGAACATAGAGTCTTTTTTCCCTTGAAGATTACGCTTGGGCCATTCACCACTGGTGAAATCACCATGACCAATCCTGGGAGAATATTTGCCTAATGTTGAAACATCAACACTCCCTCTTAGCTAGGGAGGTATCTTTCCATGATGTCTTCATCTAGTAGTCAAATGACTACTCTATAATCAACTACTAGCACACAACTACTACCATTCCATTGGTAGTTTGAATCATTCGTCATAGTCTCTATGATCAAGCAACAAACAACTGCTTCAAGTGATTTGGTAGTCTCCATGACAATCAACTAGTAACATACAACTACTACAATGCCATCCAATAGAACACGATTGTGTTGATACATAGTAGTACACAACTACTGTCAAGTGGTACACAACCACTTTTAGTAGCACACAACTAATGTCCAGTGACACACAGTCACTGCCAGTGGTACACAACTATTGTAGTAGCACAAAACTAATGTCCAGAGACACACAGTCACTGCCAATGGTACACAACCATTGTAATAACACACAATTATTGTCAAGAGACACACAGTCTTTGCAAGTGGTACACAACCACCCTAGTGGTACAAAACCGCCGTAGTAGTACACCTATATTGTCCAAAGACACACAATCTCCACCAATGGTACAAAACCACCATAGTAGCAAAAGGTCTGTCACACTGATATGAAAATGGAATGGTTTTGTTTCCAATAGATATTTAAAATGAAGAAGACTTGTCTCTTTAAAATTTCAAGTGTACAAAAGGTATGTGTTTGGGTAATTGGATCAAGTTACTAACACATAAATTTAATGAGTTTTACTTAATCATGAGCAGCATATCAGACAGATTAAAACCATCAATAATGAACACATAACACAACAAATGATAAAGGAGTTCACCCCTTTCTTGGGATACATCTCCTGGTCCAACTTCCCTTGAATAATTTTCATTATGCTTAAAAAAATTCTCTTACAGTGCTCAAAATAAAAAATAGATGGCTCCAATGGCTTCAGAACGTCCAAAAAACCCTAGTTGGGCTTTTTCGACTCTTGGTTTGGCCAAAAAATGAAGAAGTTACACCTCCTGGAATTTTCCCCCTTCAAGCTTGTTGTTCCTGCTCGCCAAAACACACCCACTGACAGACTAACTCGGCCTTTGTTTTTTTTCTACACCAAAACCCAACACACGCAACGGTTCCCGCAAAATGGGAGAAATTGTAGGACTGTTAGTGCGTTGGCCCCTTTTCCCACTGAAGAACTCGGTTGTATGGCCCCATGTGGCCAACGACCTATCTATTGCACACTCCAATGGCTATCTCTTTCGCACTTGGGTGTGTGGTCATATGGTATGACAAAATGTGATAGGGGCTAAGCATTAAATCCCATGCCAAGCGGTTAAAAAAAATGTGGAATGGTCATGTGGTAGCACCACATGTAACCAGGGCTATCCGCTAGAGGGTTTTTCGTGCCAAAGGTTAAATAGAGTGGACATATAAAAGGGCATATGGATATGCTCTGGGGATATACCATTCAACACAGTCCGCGTGAGTGCCAAAGGGTATGTAATGCGGTTATATGCTATGGAATGGGGGTGGGGGCTAGGCTCCAACCCTTTCCGCCGCCAACCAAACCACAATGTAAATTCAAATAAATTTAAATACATAATATGGTTAAGTCTCATCCGCGGGAGGGCTGGTAGCCTGGGCCCTGCCAAATCATTCCCCCACCTAGAGGTTGTGGGTTCGACTCCTGTGGAGTCATATAAATTTTACCACTTGCCAAACACTGGAGGGGTGTCACATGGCAACCCACGACTGGGCCATGTGGCACCATACCACTTGCCAAGATAATGACACATATCAACACCGGGTTTGTCCACCTGTTTGCCAATGCTTGCCCAGTCAACATGCCAATGCATCTACCACATCACTGTACGGTCATATAGACTATACGGTCAACTTCCATGTCATCATTGTATGGATTGTACGAACTGTACAATCAACAAAATTTTGCATGTTTGGAAAAATGAACAGAACATGATATCTTTCTCATACGACGTCTGTTTGAGCCCGTTCAAGTTGCAATGGATTTGTGACGATGAGGTCTACGCACATGTCCATTTTGAAGCGATTCCGAGAACTTTTATTTTTAAGAAAAATTTGATCCCCTGGATCACACACATGGCACTCCCATGTGCACTTATAGAGGTTATTCCCTCTAGAAACACTAGGGTCAACTCTACATAGTGTGTGATGTCAAGGTCAAATCCCTTGACGTGTCCTCATGTGCTCTTCATAAGGGACATTTCCTCATCTGCTCTCCACAAGGGATGTTGGGACACAAGCCCAAACCCACTTATCCCTCTCAGATAAGTGTTCTCACATATCAACTCAACTCAGTCACAAGGGAGTATGATTTGGAGAATTTCTCAGGAAGATACAAACATTAATGTTCCTTCTCAAGAAGGGAGACATTCTCTACCACGCCAAGTCTGTCAAGAAAGTACTCAAACTTCATCTTAGTAAGGGGTTTGGTAAGAACATCAAAAACCTGCTCATCTATAGGAAGGTATTGCACAAACACTTCATTCCTCTACACCATGTCTCAAATGTAATTGTTATA
Organism: Picea sitchensis; assembly: GCA_010110895.2. Taxonomy (NCBI): domain Eukaryota; kingdom Viridiplantae; phylum Streptophyta; class Pinopsida; order Pinales; family Pinaceae; genus Picea; species Picea sitchensis. Next base: position 77,153 of record SNQJ01S0005364.1, on the reverse strand, counting down.
GTCAAAAAATTCCACATCTATGCATCTAAGACATTGGCCCATCCATTTGCATACTTTTCCAAAAATACTGTTGAGGCTTCCTTCTTAAAAACCATTTTTTGGATAGTGTATGCATCCTATTGCACTGATAGCCCACGTAAACATGTGTGTTGCATGCTATTTATCCCATGTACATATGCTCGCTTCATGCTATTTATCCTGCATTTATCTCCAAAAGTTACAAAAATATAAAATTGCACATATTTCGGCAGAGTCTACGGGCTATGGAGGGTTTCCTAACCATTTTACCCCTTGTATCCCATCCCCAAACTGAATAATCATATTTTTCTCATATAAAAAGAGGTCTCATGGAGTCATTTAGAGATATGAAAAAGAGAATAAGAAAACTCTACCAAAATCCTTCCCTCTCATTGCCCAAGATTTGCATCTTGCTTTGAGTTTTAGCCTCATCTTTCCCCTCCAACCATTCTCCCTATGCAACCCTTCCTCCTTCCCTTGATGGCATGTTGGTTGTGAGAATATAATGTGGTATTGATGCACTTAGATCCATGACATAGGATCCAGGACTTGGTTCGTAGAGCGGTCGCAAGAAAAGGTTGTAACCTTTTTATCTTGAATTTGAATAAAAGAGATTATCTTTGTCCTAAAACCCTATGTTTACATTTTCTTGTTAATTTGAGAATTTATATCTCTATTTAGGATTTTAAAGTGATCATTAGGGATTGTATATGTTGTTGAATTGTATTCTTAACCTATTGTAGGTCATCTTTGGGAGGATATTTGTAATCTAGGCGAAAACAACAAGCGGAAGAGGTCTACATCAACCATAAGGATTCAAGGTGCACTCATTAACCCTCTCTTTCATCTTTCTCTTATCACTTATTCTAGATGGTTTTGGGGTAGATTAAAGTTATTTTAGTATTTTAAGGGATTTATCACTCTGCCTATTCCTTAGACCCACTTTAGGGGGGATTTCCCCATAGCAGAATTGGCTACTCCACTGGGGAGTCTCTCTAGGGTTTTAGTGGAATATTTTGGTTTGATTTGATTTTTCAGTTTCTTTTTGAGTTTTCTAAGTTTTCTAAGTTAGTTTGGGTCTCTGGTCACCTTCCAAGTGCCTACCATCCTCCCTTGCCAAGTTGTCTATCCAAACCTTTTTATTTTTTGAAAACTTGCAAAAATGTACGCACCCTGTCCTCTGTATAACACACGTACATACATGTTTTGTATAGTATACAAACCATGTACATACGTAGGATGCTCGTGCACAACACACATCTTTGTGTTTTGGAAGGGTTTTTAAAAAATCTTTTTTCTTTCCTGGCAAGAAGCTCTTTGCTTCTCAGGCCTTCTTGAACTCTTCAGGGTCTCTATTATTTGTGTTCGGTTGGGTTAAAGACTCAGTTTGTATTGTATTTTTCAAAGAACCCTTGTTGTTTCTTTATTTCTTTTGTTTGATTTTAGGGTTTAGGGTGAACTTATAAGCATTATATCCTCCTGTAGATTCTAGTGAATCCCTTCTTTCAAGCAGTGGCTTAGGGTCTATGTTAGTATTGGGTTTATTTTTTCTTTACCTTCTTTGTGCTTTGAAAAATGAAAATTTATCATTTACTTGTGATTTTCTTTTCTAAGCATTCAAAAATAAATAAAAAATTGTAGTTGCATTTAGTTATGCATTTTTGTTTGGTAGTTGTAGCATATGTTGTTTATTACAAAAGAAAAGAGTTTTATTTCCAAAGTTCCTTCTACACTATTTCCTTGAAAGTTTAGTAGTTTGCATTTGTATTGTGAAACAAAAAGCATATTCTAGGAAACTTTTTTCATTTTATGATATTGGATTATACTTCGAAAAGTTTGCATTTACAAATATTAAAAGCCATTTTCCAATTGTAGAACCTAGTTTGCTTTTAGCATGAATGTTCTAAAGATTTTATTTCTTCTCTTTCGTCTCTTCAAAACACCATAAGTTGCACATCCGTACCCTTTTGAGTAAATCAAGCTACTTAAAATCAATGATTAAAACTTAAAATCAACTAGACTTTTGTTTGTAGGGTTCACCAGGTAGTCTATGCTTTGGGGGCTTGAAATAGGTGTGAAGAGGAACTCTTCAAGGCCACTTAAAAAAACATAATATTCTGTGATAGGGAGTGTCAAAGTCCGGTTTCATAAGACTCAGTCGGGACCCCTAATAAAAATGTCGTGTGAGGAAATGAAGAGGAGATAACCCCTCCAAAGCCGGATCAAACATAGTGGGGATCACATATTGAGGGTCATTGTTGGGATTTACGTTGATCACATTTTACTATGGATCCTTATAGACCTCGAGTCTGTTCAAGATCCTAAGTTGTATTCCATACCATTTTCCTTAAGTACCCTTGAAAGGATTCAAAATCTTTTATCCTACTCATTACGATCAACCCGACTGTCAACTATACCCACCTGGTGACTGACTGCGAGTTGGAAACCTACTTTCCTATTTTTAGGGACTTACACAGGTGACTGTGGGGGTATACTATGGTACCTAGGGTATCACACTTTGCAGAGTATACCCAGAGGGTGTTTCCGTGTTCAAGTTACACTTGTATCGGTACGTTTCTCTAATATCGATTGGCCTAACTGTTCTTCTTTCCAGTCGGTTGTTTGCTTGATTTGTCGTTAGGAACTTTTTAGTGTGTGCTATGTGTTTCGTGCTATCTTAACCTTAGAGTGTCAGTTGATAATTTCACAAGGTGGAAGATCAAAAACTCCGTCGTTCATGTAGGATTCAGGGCTTGTCGTCAGTTACTTTGGAGCCACCTCCACCACCACTAAGGCGCAGGCTAGATCAAGAAGGTTCATTTGAAATGACCGGGTCACACGAAACTCTACCTGATCCAACTCCTAGAGAATACTTTCTTGCACCAGAGGATTCCACCGTTTCTGACCTTGGAGCTGAAGGATTTAGGCATACAAACAATTCGATCACTGAATTATCAACACCGCTTCTTATTCAAATAGTACCTTCTGAGGTGACTTCACCTGAACTTCATATTGTTAGACGAGTGACGATGGAAGTAACTAGTGCTACCTCTTATGGGAGTCATCATACTCCCATCTTGGCTGCCACAGGAGGGGGATTCATACCTCCTCCCCTACCTCCACCTATCAGGACTATGACTTTCCAATCAGCTACAACTTCGGGCAGTAGCATAGTCCCCTCAATGACTATGACCATTGTTCCCTCTATCCAGAACGTGTCTCATGCTCCCTTTTCATATGGGATGTCGGGTTTAAAGTCTAGTTCAACCTTAACCTACTCTACTCTATAGACTATTGGTATGGGGGAAGGGACTTCTAATGCTCCCTTACAAAGATATTTCGTGAGCACCATTGCTCCGTTTAATGTTATCCCTTACAGTGAGGGTCATATCCCTCCCCCATCCCCTTAGCTCGGAGGAGATTTCCAACAAACAATCAATATGAACACTAGCTCTATCTTGTTTAGTGGGGGGATTCATAGGCCTTAATACTATATGACTTCGGTAGAGTCTATACATTTTTATTTTTTCATTGCATTTGGAAATAACGTTTTCTCATCATATTCTTTCTTGGCAGGGGCAACCTAGTCTTTGGTCAACCAAACCCTATGCAAGGATTCATTCCTTCATAGGGAACGATGACATGAGTTTACTCCTCACAAGGTCTTGGAAATCCTTGGAAGGGCTCGTTTCCTTCGCAAGGGATGTCAATCAGGGGCAACCCCTCCCACACTTAGTGGAACCCTGAGCAAGGTTCAATACCTATGCTAGGAGGGTCGGTTGGGGGCATCCCCAACCAAGGTCCTTGGAATACCATGCAGGGAGAAATCCCTACACAAGACATGTAATCCAACTATAGGAATCGACCAATGATGAAGAATCAAGCGCAAAATCCTTTTACTAGCTAGGGCCATGATGGTTTCTACCAAAACCTTGGCCAACAGGAAAAATTTTCCTAGAAACTTGGTGCCAGTCAAAATCTAGGCCCCTCTTTTCCTTTGAATCCACCACAACCTAGAATACCTTTCCTAATACCTCTACATTTTCTATACTTGCCGAGGTTGTTGAGCGACCTGATTTGTCCTGATCTGCGTTGGCCCCCCATGTTGACTAAGTTTCCCTTAGACATCCTTAAGTTTCAAGGAAAGCCTAGCAAAGATCCAGGTGATCATGTTACGAGATTTCATTTATGGTGCTCATCCAACTCGTTAAAGGATGACTCTATTCAATTGTGTTTGTTTCAACACACTCTTATAGGGGGTTCCACGAAATGGTATATTGAGCTTGATAACTCGAAGTATGCTTACTTTAATGACCTGGATATGGTTTTATTAAACCATTTCTAGTTACTGGTAAGATATGATGCTGGCACTAAGTTGCTGGGAAACTTTAAGCAAACAAAAGTCATCCATATCTCGGATCACATTCGAGAATGGAATCGACGAAAGAGTTTTATCAAAGTGGAGGTCCCTCGCGCATTTTTGCTCAATTTTCTCCTAAATTCCTTGGTACCTTTTGTATCCAAAGATGTCGCGACATCGGGGTTTTTTTTTTTCTGAAGAAGAGGCTATAATGAGAGCCTAACAACTGTGGTTGATTTACTCTCAATCCAATATGCTATACTAGATCTTACTAGATACACCACGGTCGACTTTGGACAAGACCAAACAGAATTTTTGGCCTCATGTCGATGGCATAGTAGTCTCAACATAGAGAAATCCCACAGATCATTTGACTAATCCGTTATAGCAGTTATCGTTTCAACAGACTATAGAAAACCAAACTCCTTGTTCGGCTACCCCCACAACCCAAATTTCGGATGTACACAACATGAAATTGAAAAATCCCAAGGGTAAACAACAATTCAAGGGAAAGAGGAAATCTAAAAACAAGAAGGGTAAGGTGGATAAGAAGGATGCGAACAATTTTGGCGAGGGAAAAAGAAAATAGATGAAGGTGAAGTTTCTGTTTAACCTTTGCATGAATTACCACTTGACTCACCAATGCCCTCGGCTTGAGGATGCCCAAAATCTATTGGCACAACAACATCCTATTGTGTTAACCAACCATTTTACACAAGGGAAAAATATGGCTCAAGCTTCCTCATCCACAAATGCGGCTGGGGGAAATCAAGGAGCCCCCATGCCTAATGCTAATAATGGAACCCCAAACGTTTATATGATAATATACGATGCTCATCTACAGACCAGAGCTCATAATTATGGAATGCCAAAATCTGCTGAGAAGGGAAAATAAGCCTCCAACCCACAACCTCCTTTTCAAATTGAGAAGACTATGTGAGAAACTATGACTCACATCCCTAAGGTGCATTTAAGAAGGATTCTCACAACCCAAAAACAAGGGATTCTTAGAATTACTCCATCATGGAGGATCTAGCAAAAACTCCTTGTGCAATGTCTTCTTTGGAAGTCCTTCATAGTTTCCTCTCACAAAGGAAATCATTGTTGTCTACCTTGGGAAAGGCCGAGACTAATAACTCGGGAATGATTTTTTTTGACCCTACAGATTATAAACCTTGTCTTCCTCACCATGTCTCTTTTTATATAGTAGTGGTGTATGTCGCAAAATCATTGACATGGAACATTTTTCGTATGGTGGTTGATGAGGGTGCCTCGACTTGCATGTTGTCGTTGGCATGTTGGAAGGCCATTGGCCAACCTGAGTTGTCTATGTCGACCACGTTGCTAACCGCGTTTGATGATCCATATTTTAAATCACATGGCACAATTCCCTCTTTCCCTGTGCAGTTGAAGGGAAAAACCATGTGCTTCGAGGTAGAAGTAATCGATGCATCTCTCAACTACAACATTTTGTTAGTGAAAAGTTGGACATACGCTAAGACAATGGTTGTATCCATCATTTTTTGGGTCTTATGTTTTCCTCACGAAGGCTGGATCATAATCATTGATCAGTTATCCTTCTCCCGTCCCGACCCTTCATCGGGGGCATCCATGGTCCCGATGATTGACAACCTGAAACTAGGTACCATCAACTTAGGTGCCAGATTGTTTCTGTTTTTAATGGGGACTATTGATTATCTGTCGCCTGCCAATGATGTCAAGTTTATTTCAGTTGTTCCTGACTAGTCGAAGGATACAACATTTCAAGTTGCTTCTTTTAGAATGAGTTACTTTAATGAACCGTGGACTTTAACTTCGCCATTGGCTTTGATGGAAGGGGTAGGGCACCCTGGAATGGTTATGCCCTTATCCGTTGCTGAGGTTGCATACAGTATTTTCCATAAAGACTTGGCCAAACCTGATTCGACTCCCCCACATGAGCTAGATCCCGTTCTAGAGCCTATTTTGGCTCAAGACTCTCTTTCCACTCAAGATCCTTTGGAATTAGTCTTTTCCTTTGATGAGGTGATTTTGGAGGCAATGAATCGACCGGATAGACCTTGGGATGATATTCACCACATAACTTATATTTTACCCGAGCTAAGGAGAGTAGAGGAAGGAGAGTTCACTACAAACGTGAATGGAGATGCTTCTTGTCTTGTTAACCCTCTGGCCATGCACAAAATCTATGCCTACGACAACATGAAAAGTATAGCTGAAAAAATTCCTATAGACATCTATAAAACCCATGGTGTCATGGAAAACACCTTCATTAGAGAAGATTGTTCCCCTTAGGAGATTCAAATCTATATTGAATTATTTAAGGAGTTTCGCGATGTTTTTTTTGTTGCTATGAGGAGATGCTATGCATTGACCCACGTATAGTTGAACACAATATCACAACTTACTCCAATGTAAAACTTATCCAAAAGAAGATTCACCCAGTCAATCCTTGCAAGGAAGCGGTGATCAAGGATGAGGTAGAGAAACTCATCAAGGATGGTTTCATCTATCCTGTGGAATTGACAGAATGGGTGTTGAACCCTGCTCCTATAAACAAAAATAAAGGTATGATCGATGTGTGTATGGACTTTCATGATCTAAAAAAATCTTGCTTGAAAGATAATTTTCCAACCCCATTCATTGACCAGATTGTCGATGAATGTGCGGGTTGTGAGGTATTTTCTTTTATGGACGATTTTTCTGGGTACAACCAGATTCAGATCAATCCCAAGGACCAACATAAAATGAAATTTATATGTCCTTGGGGTACATTCCCATACAGGAAAATGCCTTTTGGCCTTAAGAATGATGGAACCACTTTTTAGCGGGCCTTGTCATTTTCCTTCCACGACCTCAAACACATAGTCGAGGCGTATCTTGATGATTTGACATCATGTTCTCGTAAGAGATCTAATCATACTGCCCCCTTACAACTTATCTTTGAGAGGTGTCACTACTACCAGATTCGCCTTAATCCGAACAAGTGTAGTTTTTGCATAACATCGGGTTGCTTGTTAGGTTTTATCATGTCAACTAAATGGATCATGATTGATCCTCTGAAGGTTGAGGAAATAGTTCAATTGCCTCCCCCATGCACAATCCCCTAGATTCAAATTCTAGAGGGGAAAGCCAATTTTATTCGACGTTTTGTTTCCAACTATGCCAAGATTACTAAACTCTTTATGCATCTCTTCAATAAAGGGGTCCCATTCTGTTGGGATGAAGTGGATCAACGCTCTTTCAAAGCATTGAAATGTGATTTGACGTCTTCCCATCTACTAAGTCCTCCAGATTATGGCAAGGATTTATTGTTGTATTTGGCTACTACAGAGTTTACTATTGGCATGGTCTTGGTCCAAGAGGATGACGCGCTTGAAGAGAATGTTATCTACTATCTTAGTCGAGGCTTGGTAGGACCGGAACTCAACTACAAACCTGTTGAGAAACTTGCTTTGGCAGCTGTTCATGCTGTCCAACAGTTCCATCATTACATCTTACTTCACAAGACCACCGTCGTAGTTGTCGTGAACCCATTTCAATATGTATTGACACGACAAATCATCAGTGGGAAAATAAATTGATGGATAGTCATCGTGAAAGAATTTGACTTGGATTTTGTTTCGGCGAAATCTAAAAATTCCTTGGTCTTTGCTGAACTAATTTTGAACTTCTAGTCGAAAGTGGTAACGATTTTCCCGAAGAGTCACTTATGAATGGGGATATTTTCCTTATTGAATCTTCGGACCCTTGGTATAGAGATATACTTCTTTATGTTCATACTTTGAAGTTCCCTTATTTTTCTTCTCAGGATGAGCGTCGACGAATATGCCATTAAGCACAAAATTATCTTATTATCGATGATACTTTATATCGTTGATGAGTGGATTGCATTCTCCGTCGTTGTCTCACTCAAGAAGAGGCAAAGTTTGTGTTAAATGACTATCACACTGGAGCATGTGGCAGTCACTTGTCTAGGTTGGAAACAACCCATAAAATTCTTCGCCCCGTATACTTTTTTCCCTCGTTGATCAAAGATTGTGTAGAGGCGGTCAAGAAGTTTCACCCCCTGCCAGATCTTCTCTCGGAAGATGCGGGCACACCCTACTCCCATGTTTCCAGTGATTTATGTTGGTCCCTTCACCAAGTGGGGGATTGATTTTACTACATGCCACCCAACTTCAGCTAGGGGGCATTGTTATATCATCGTGGTGGTAGAACACTTCACTAAGTGGGTCAAGGCCATGCCGACATTTAGCAATGACAAAGAAACAACTACACTTTTTATTTTTAACCAAAATGTATCCAGGTTCGGTATTCCAAAGGATATTGTCACAGACCGTGGCAGTCACTTCCATAAAAAGATGATGTCCAAGTTAACATAAAAAATGAGGTTTAAGAAAGAACATTTGTCACCCTACTATCCATAGGTGAATGGTCAAGTGGAGGTTGTTAATAAGACTCTCAAGACTATTCTTCAATGGATGATCAATTCGGCCAAGTCGAATTGGAATTTGATGTTGTACTCGTCACTTTGGGCTTATCGAACCTTAGTCAATACTGCTACCAATTTTTTTATTTTCCAAGTCGTTTACAGGTTGGAGGAAGTATTTCCCATAGAGTGACAAATCCCCTCTCTTAAGTTGGAAGTGGAACCACTGCCCGACACTACTCCACTTGAAGAGCATCTTCTATATCTCAAGCATCTCTATGAGCAACGTTGAGATGTAACCTTGGCCAAAAAGTCTCACAAACAATGTGTCAATGTCAGTATGATCGGTCTGTCCACCCTCAAATTTTCTCTGAAGGTGATCTTGTTTTGGTCTATGACCAAGATAAAGATCCCTTGGGGGCAGGAAAATTCAAACCCATGTGTTTCAAACCGTTCATCGTTAAGAATGTTTTAGAAAAGGGTTCCTATAAATTGGTTGATTTTGAGGGTAATGCTTTATCAAAGCCAAGAAATGGGCTCTACCTTAAGAAGTATTATGCTTAGATTGATCTCCTGGGCATGAATTCTTGTATATAATGTATAGATTTATTTATAATTTTTTGTATTTTTGTTCTATGGACATGTAGTTTATTGTGTTTCTTTTTGCTATGGTAGATATCAAGTGAATTTGAGGCCTATGTTGGGTTCACAGATGGTGTTAGCCGACACACTCGGAGGCTTGCTTATGCATCTTGGGTGATATTCACGCCCTTTGGTTAGTTGATGTCTTCTGGAGGTATTTTTCTAGGCGAATAAACCAATAATGTTGTTGAGTACAGTGTCGTAATAGAATTACTACATGATTCCTTGTCACATGGTATTTCTCACCTTCGGGTCTATCTAGATGCTCAATTGGTCATGTCTCAATTAAATGAAATGTACCGTGTCTACGATCCCACCCTTCACCGACGATTTCTTAGGGTATGCCTCTTAGGATGTTATTTTGATTATATTACTTATATTCATGTTCATAGGAGATCTAATCAACTAATTGATACATTGGCTAATCATGTATTAGATTGGCATATTTCTCACATATAAAAGCAAAAACACACACATACACGTATATGTAAATACATTTGTACAAAAAAAATTATCCATAAGGAAAAAATATGTATATATATATAATAATGTGTCCAAAAAATAATGTCATAAGTACAAAAGTGGGCCATAAATCCTCAAATAGAGCCGATATACATCGTTGGTCTCAAGCCCTCATTACATAAGAGAGTACAAAAAGGGTTCCCTCGACACATATGTGGTCCAATGCTAGTTATGGCCTAGGCCTGTTGGCCCTAGTATAATGAACTACAACATTCAAAAGATGCCAAAACAACTAAACCCAAGTCCTTGGTACCCCTACAACATGTGGTTCCATGGTCGGGGGAAGGTCCTCTATCTATGCCATCGACACTAGACGAGTGAGAGCTATCATGTTCCTCTCTACTCATCACAATACTCTATCATCCTCTCCATCTCATGGGCCTCCCATGGTTGTTGGTACTCTTACTGCTGCTGGTTCGACATCTGCTCGAGGAAAATTCCTGGTCTTGGCGAAGTCAGCTGGTCATACTGGTCCCACATCTATATATAACAGATCATCGAGTTAGTACTTTGATGTTACCATAAAAGGATAATATTTAAAAAATCAAAAACAAAATAACTATAAAATAAATGTATACTTATCTCTCCATGCTCCTCTCCAGGGGGCATAGGCATATTAGAATCCATCTAGAAACTAATCCCCACGTAGGGGTAGTCCTAAATCACATGAATTTGATGGGCCCACTAGTCAAATAATTTGTCATCAAATGCCTATTGCAATATCCCTACACCCTATCAAGGCAACAAAGCTTCCCACCTACATAATGTTGGAAATGAGGCAATATGTCCTCGTACTGTCTCTCGCGAGCTAAGGATTGACACTCTCTCAAAAAATAAAGTGCACAACACGGTCCCAAACCTGAAGTTTTTTTTCGTTCTTCGTAGACAGTGATTCAATTGTTTTTTCATACATGTGAGAATTGTAGTGCTCTAGTAAAAAATGGTGGCCTGTAGACACTAAGTTGCACAATGCATCTGTGAATGTGAATCCCAATGATGTGCTATGGATCCCGTGATCCACCCAATCATGCAAAGTACTATCCATAGGTTGAGGCTTGTGATCTTATGAATTGGCACCTGAGATCCTACTTTCTTAGTGCCAGCCTCACAACACATGCCAATATAGTATTCTATGTTGTGCGACCCTGCAGGAAAGGTCCTCAAGTTAACCAGTTCCCCACTCCAGGAAAGGTCGGTCAAAAATCATATATCCTTAGTCGTTAGAGTCAATGATTGGTCCTCTAGCATGAATGCCTCTGCGTATGTGATGCAAACCCCCCTTCTCTCCTAAAGGCTGTGCGGCCTCTCAGTCTAGGATCGATCAAGAAACTAAGTCAGATCGATTCTTTGGGTCTCTGATAGACCCCAATCCCACTTACACAAGTCCTTTCTCCAAATGTGCAGGTCGTATGAGACCCGCGGGTTCTCTCCTAAGCGCTATTCAACTTCTACGCCAATTGGGTGCTAGCTCTTCTTTGGCTAAGCCCCTTCCTTCTGGTGACCACGCCTATGACCACTCACCTAACTCAAAAGGCATTTCACAATTTCGTGTATCGGGTTTTTGCATGTGAGTCATCCCGACTCTCTCGACCTCTGAAATCCCGACAGGGGCCTAGTGCATGCTAGCTCCTCCCTTATCCTCCATTCATATGACCCCTTGCTATGACCTAAGGCCAAACCTTCCAAGCGCTTCATGATTTTGTGTTTCACAAATTTGGAGGACCGCTCACCTCCCTTCTCCCGATATCTGAACTTCTGATACCTCCTTCCCTCGAAAGGAATCAATGGTCCAGATCTCTCCTCGATACGATGTCTCAGATCAAATCACTAACTCGGATTTTGCGAGTTCCCAGAACTCTTACCTCTAATTTCCCGAGTTGCGAACTCCCAACAAGACCAGATCTACGATCCACAATCTTCCTTTGATCGACGACTATGATCAACTTGCAAGTTCACACTTCACGAGTTCTAAAAACTCCACCCTTTGACTCCCCTGAGTCACGATTCAACGAAATGCTAAGCTCCTACCACGTGTCCTCTCTTGATGGACGACGATGATCAAATCACGAGTTCTCACTTCACGATTTCATGCCTCAGAGGTTCTCGCCTCTCCTCCTTGCCAATCTTCCGTGTTTCGAGTCCTCGAACTCTTGGATCTGCTGCCAACTGTCCTCCTGACGATGGGCGGTTCAGATTTATTTATGAACTTCAGACTTCGCAGAGTCCACCCTCTTGTGGAAATCTCAAAGGGCTAAGGTGCATGCACCTTTCCTGGATCCAACAACTATTGGTCTATGCGCTCAGATCTAATGATTGAGATATGTTTCTCTCTTCTGCATTTCTTTTGTCACTAGACTCTACTCTATTGGTCCAGGTTCCTCCTTACAACCAATCTGAGGGAATTCATCGCTCCTCCTCCTGAGCTTTTGAAATTTTCCCGACTTGGAATACTTTTTTGTCTTCAAAGGCTTCGACCTTTGACCTCTCTCCTGCAGACCCAACTACCTGCGACTCACTTCGATCTTGCAAGCATTATCTCTTTTGAATTCTTGGACTTAGAATAAGTCCATATCCTATGCACTCTTTGCGTTATCCCTTCTGATCTTTCGTCAAACTCAGATCCAAAGGATTTCTTGAAAATAAATTCTTCTCACCCTCCTGGCATTCTCCTTGCTCGATGCACACCTTGCAAATATCTATAGATTTCTCAGTAACTCTACTTCTCTCAATTCAATAAAGAGTTCTTCCTGTGCACTCCTTGCACTTCTACTGATTAAGGTTCAACGATATCTCTCCTGACCTTCTCTAAGGTTAGCTTACCTCTGTCAACACACTCCTTTCAAACAAGGTGCACTCCTTGCACTCGAGAACTCAAAGAAGAGAAACAATTGAAACGTATACTAACATTCACAGTTCTATCTACTTATAACGAAATTCATTCATTCATGACACAATAACAGGGAATTGCAAACAATGTCCACACCATGCATTGGGTCAATTTTCCTCTATTATCTTCATTCAAAAGTAAAATGGCTACAACTATAATCAAAACAACAACTGAAAACTCATAAATCTCCTACTAACTTGCAACAACCTCATTTGGGCATACAAAACTTCTATTTATCTTAGAGGGTCCTTAGGGTTCCCCCCAACTACTTGTCTGCTCCAAAACCTAACCTAATGACTATCTTAGTCTAGTTGCAATCCAGAGCAGTAGTGGAAACTCCCACTTCACTCGCAATCGTTCAAGCGTGCTTCAGAATATTTTATGGTGCTGATTTTAGGTGTGCTTCAAAATATCTTTCAGCGCTGAGTTCAGGCATGCTTTGTTGTAGCTGCCAATGTTGAGATTCTGAAAGATTCCCAGATGCTGAGTGGTCCTACTCCACGTGCTCACTAACGATGCTCCTTCATCATACTCCCCTTGACAAAAAATCATGGACTCCTGTCCATGAGCTCTTGCACTGACTTTCCATGCTTCTGGATATCAACCTCATGTTCCCAACAGGCATATTCTATTGGGTGCCCCTTCCAGTTGACCAGATATTCAAAATAGGTATTCCTCTTGGTATTTTATCCAATCCTCTCATCAACGATCTTCTCCATATGTGGTTTTTCTGCTATAGGCATTTGTTTCTCCCACTGAATCTTCTCTTGATCTTCTGATCCCTCTGTGTCATATTTCCCGCAAGGATACAGGTCTGAAACGTTGAATATGGGCGATATTCCCACATCACCTGGAAGCTCAATCTCATAGGCATTGTCATCAAACTTCCTCAAGATCTTACATGGCCCTATCTTCTTCATCTTTAACTTGTTATGTGTTCCCCTAGGTAACCTTTCTTTTCTGAGATGTGCCAGAACCTGATCTCCTACTTCAAATTGAAGTTCTCTACGATGTTGATCAGCTCTGCGCTTGTACTCTTGGTTAGAACTCTGCAACTGTCCTCTGATTTGCCTATGGAGCTTCTGCATTTCTGCATCAAAATCTTCTGCTCCAACACTCCTGATCTCACTCTGTTCCAAGTCTCTCAACTCAGATACTCCCCTAGGTTGCATTCCATACAATATTTGGAATGGGATCTTTCCAGTGCTCCTGTTTGGTGAGTCGTTGTATGAAAATTCTTCTTGTGGCAGAATCTGATCCCACTAATTATGGTGCTCGGTGACCAGACTCCTCAATAAATTTCCCAAACTTTTGTTTACCACCTCAGTTTGTCCATCTGTCTGAGGGTGATAAGATGAGTTGAAGAACAAATCCGTCCCCAACTTCTTCTACAGTGTTCTCCAAAAATGACCAACAAATTTTGTGTCTCTGTCCGAGACAATGCTTCTGGGTAGGCCGTGAAGTCTCACAACTTCCTTGAAAAACAGATTTGCAACATGTGTTGCATCACTAGTCTTCTGGCATGGGATGAAGTGTGCCATATTCGAAAATCTATCCACCACCACAAATATGGAATCTAATCCTCTTTGCGTTCTTGGTAGTCCCAACACAAAATCCATGCTTATTGCATCCCAATGCCTCTCTGGTATTGGCAATGATTGATACAATCGAGTGTTCTGTCTTTTTCCTTTTCCATGTTGGCAGATTCTACATCTGTTCACAAACTTTATCACTTATGTTCTCATACCTAGCCAATAGTATGAACTGCTCAACTATGCAAATGTTTTATCATGGCTGAAATGTCCAGCCAATCCTCCACTATGATTTTCCTTCAAAAGGTTATCCCTTGTTGATCATTTTGGTATACACAACTGATTCCCCTTGAACAACAATCCCTCTTGAATCATGTACTCTGTCCACTGGCTTCTGTCTACCTGTACATGATTTTCACATGCTTCGTATGCTTCCTTGAAAACTGGATCATCACAATACATATCCTTAAGGTTTTCAAACCCCAAGGTCTTCACCTGAAATTCCTATAGAATCAAACATCTCCTGCTTAATGCATCAACAAATTTTTTAGCATTCCCAGCAAAATGTTTTATGAAAAAAGTAAAATTCTGCATAAACTCAACCCATTTTGCATGCCTCTGATTCAATTTTTCCTGTCCGGTTATGAATTGTAAAGCCTAGTTATCTCTATACAAAACAAATTCCTGTGGGACAAGGTAATGTCTCCATTTCTTCAAGGCTTGAATTATGGCATAAAACTCCTTGTCATATGTGGAGTATTTTCTCTTAGTCTCATTCAACTTCTCTTTGAAATAGGTGACATGTCTATTATCCTGACTCAAAACTTCTTCAATTGCAACTCCACTTGCATCACATCTCACCTGAAATGTATTTTTAAAATTTGGCAAGACCAAAATTGGTCATTTTGTTATTTTCTCCTTCAGTATATTGAATCTCCTCTTGGCCTCCTCTGTCCATTTAAAATACTTGTGCTTCTTCTTCACTATATCCATCATTGGTGCAAAAATTCCATTGAAGTCTCTGATGAACATCCTATAGAAGCTTGCTAATCCATGGAAGCTCCTTACCTCAAACATACTCTTTGGTGACGACCATTATTTGATTTCTTTCACCTTCTCTGGATCCATCTTCAGTTCATTTGAAGAGATCACAAAACCCAAGTAAATGATTTTTGTCTTTATAAAAGAGGACTTCTTCATATTTATCAATAGATTCTCCTGTTGTAGTCTCCTCATCACTAGTGTTAGGTGTCTCAAATTTTCCTCTTTAGTCCTACTAAAGATCGGTATATCATCCAGATATACAACCACAAACTTGCCAACAAAATCTTTCAATATTTCATTCATGAACCTTATAAAAATACGCGGGGCATTTGTTAAGACAAATGGCATAACAAGCCACTCATACAAATCTTCATTTTTATTAAAGGCTATCTTCCACTCATCACCTTCTCTCATTATAATCTGGTGATATCCACTTTTCAAATCTATTTTAGAAAATAAATTTGCTCCACTTAAACAGTCCATTAAATCATCCATTCTTGGTAAAGGAAATCTATACCTGATGGTGATCTTGTTAATTTCTCTTGAGTTTGTACACATTCTCCATCCTCCATCCTTATTTGGAATCAACACAGTTGGTACTGTGCATGGACTGAATCTCTCTCTGACCAAATGCTTGTCTAACAATTCCTGGACTTGGTTCTTTAGTACTTCCTCATTCTCTCGAGGTGTCAATCTGTATGCTTCTTTGTTTGGCAGACTTGATTCGGGTATCAAGTCAATATGGTGGCTGATACTTCTGATGGGTGGCAATGAGTTAGGAAGCTCATCCACCACTATGTCAGCAAAATTATACAGAAATTCCTGAACTTCTTTAGGCAAATCATCCATCGAAGTACTTGTAAGGATAACTCTGGTTTTCCTCACCATAGCGAACTGCATCTCCTATTCTTTCTTGACTTCTTTCAAGAGTTCCTTCCCACTCATGAGAAGTATGCTCATGATGGCTTCCTCTTCCACTTTATTCTCCTCTGTTGGCAACAACATGTGTGTTCTAGCATTCTTCTCCAAGGTGTATGTATTCTTCCTCCCATCATGAATGAAATTCCTGTCAAACTGCCATGGTCTTCCCAACAAAATATGGCATACATCCATAGGAATTACATCACATAGAATTTCATCTCTATATCCTCCTATATTAAATTCAACCAATCATTGTTTAGTAACCATTACTTGGTATCCTTTCTGCAACCATGAGACTTTGTATGGCTTCGGATGTGCAGTTGTCTCCAACTCCAATTTCTCCACCATCTCTGTGGATACTAAGTTATCAGTGCTCCCACTGTCGATTATCACCTTGCGTACCTTCTCTTTAGTCTTGCAAGTTGTCTTGAAGAGATTGTTCATCTACACTGGCTTTTCAACTTTAGCCTCTGGTTTTAAGATAACCTTTCTCAACATTAAGGATCTTCCATCTGCTGCTCCTTCTGCTTCAACGTCTCTTCTCTGTGCTTCTGAAATGTGAGCTTCACCTCGTCCTTCTTTATTTTTCTCAAGACATTCCCAATACATGTTCCCTATCTTTCCACAGGCATAACACCTTCCTTCTTGTCCTCTGCCTCTTCCTCTTCCTCTATAAGAACTTCTTCCACCACCCTGTCTTCCCCGGGAACTTCCTACTCTTTCCGAGTGACTGTGTGGTTTCTCAGTTTCATCCTTAGACTTATGTGCTCTATCATGGGTAACTCCCTTTCTTTTGTTTGGGGTTGGGCTTTTACCTCTTCCTCGTTGGATTTTTTTTCTGGCCAACTTATCCTCTACTTTCAGTGAAAAATGATAAGCATCCTCCACTGTCCTTACTGACATCATGCTGAACTCATTCTGGATTTCATACCCCAGGCCATTTATATATCTGGCAACTTTTTCTTCATCTTTCTCCATTTGTCCATTTCTGATGTTCAACCTATAGAACTCCTCAGTGTACTCCTTAACTATCATACCCTTCTGTCTCAGGTTCTGCAACTTCCTGAACAGATTGATCTAATAATCTTTGGGCATGAAATTAGCCTTCAACTTGGCTATCATTATGTCCCAATTATTTATCTTTTGTTTTCCTTTGCTTCTCCTCTCATCCTGCAGTTCATCCCACCATAGCACTGTATGTTCTTTTAGCCTGGTGACAACCTATTTCACCTTTTTCTCTTCATCAACCTCTTCATAGTCAAAATGTTTGTCCATGGATCTTACCCAATCGAGCAGCTCTTTGGCATCTAAATTTCCTTCATACATTGGGACCTCTATCTTGGCTCTGCCTCCCAATCTAGAAAATTCTCTCAGCAAGCGTTCTTCGGCAACATCCTCTCTTGCAACTTCTTCGACAACATTCTCTCCCACGACTTCTTCGCTCTCTGCATCACTGACGTCTCCAGCGTCAAGTGCTTGTCTCTTCGCTGCCTCCATCGCCTCTAATCTTGCACGAAGTTCTCGCATCTCCCTTTCTACAGCCTAATTGGATAAAGGTGGTTCCACTCATCTCCTTGGTGGAATTGTGTTGACTGTCTGTCACACATAGAGTACAAATTCGAGTTCCTTTTGTCTCCTCTCATTTTCCTGTTGTCTGCAAGAAAAACTTCAGCTCTGATACCACTTGATGCAAACCCCCCTTCTCTTCTAAGGGCTGCACAACCTCCTGCTCTAGGATCAATCAAGAAACTGAGTCAGATCGACTCTTTGGGTCTCTGCTAGACCCCAATCCCACTTACATAGGTCCTTTCTCCAAATGCGTAGGTCGTATGAGACCCGCGGGTTCTCTCCTGAGCGCTATTCAACTTCCACACCAACTGTGCACTAGTTCTTCTCTAGCTAAGTCCCTTCCTTCTGGTAACCATGACTATGACCACTCGCCTAACTCAAAAGGAGTTTCGTGATTTCATGTATCGGTTATTTTCATGTGAGTCACCCCGACTCTCCCGACCTCCAAAATCCCGACAGAGGCCTAGCGCATGCTAGCTCCTCCCTTATACTCCATTCATATGACCCCTCACTATGACCTGGGGCCAAACCTTCCGAGCTCTTCGCGATTTCATGTTTCGCAAAGTTGGAGGACCACTCACCTCCCTTATCCTGACATCCCAACTTCTGATACCTCCTTCCCTCGAAAGGAATCAATGATACAGATCTCTCCTTGATCCAACGGCTCAGATCAAATCGTGAAATCATATTTGGCGAGTTACTAGAACTCTTACCTCTGATTTCCCTAGTTGAGAACTCCCGAAAATACCAGATCTATGGTCCACAATATTCCTTCGATCGACGGTTGCGATCAACTCATAAGTTCGTACTTTGCGAGTTCTAACAACTCCACCCTTTGACTCCCTTGAGTCGTGAGTCATCGAAATGTTGATCTCCTGCCACGTGCCTTCTCCTGATGGATGAAGAGGATCAAATCGCGAGTTCTCACTTTGCGATTTCATGCCTCGGAGGTTCTCGCCTATCCTCCTTGCAAATATTCTGATTTTCAAGTCCTCGAACTCTCGGATCTACTTCCAACTATCCTCTTGACGATGGGTGGTTCATATTTATTTATGAACTTCAGACTTCACAGAGTCCACCCTATTGTGCAACTCTCAAAGGGTTAAGGTGCATGCACCTTTCTTGGATCCAACGCCTCTTGGTCCACGTGCTCAGATCTAACGATTGAGATCTGCTTCTCTCTTCTGCACTTCGTCTGTCACCAGACTCTAATCTATCGGTCCAGGTTCCTCCTTACAACCGATCTGATGGTTGTCATCCATCCTCCTCCCGAGATTTTGAAATTCTCTCGACTTGGAATATTTTTATGTCTTCAAAGGCTTTGACCTTTGACCTCTCTCCTGCAGACCCAACTACCTAGGACTCGCTTTGCTCTTGCAAGTGTTATCTCTTCTAAGTTCTTGGACTTAGAATAAGTCTGTCTCCTATGCACTCTTCGCATTATCCCTTATGATATTTCGTCAAACTCAGATCCGAAGGATTTCTTGAAAATAAATTACTATCGCCCTCCTGGCATTTTCCTTGCTCGATGCACACCTTGCAGAGCTCTACAAAGTTATCAGTAAATTTTTTTCTCTCTAAATTTGATAAAGAGTTATTCCTGTGCACTCCTTGCACTTCTACTAATGAAGGTTCAACGCTATCTCTCCTGAGATTCTCTAAGTTTAACTTACCTCTGTCAATGCACTCCTTACGGACAAGGTGCACTCCTTGCACTTGAGAACTCGAAGAAGAGAAATAATTGAAACTTATACTAACATTCACAGTTTTATCTACTCATAACAAAATTCATTCATTCATGAAAACACAATAAAATGGAATTTCAAACAATGTCCACACCATGCATTGGGTCAATTTTCCTCTGTTATATTCATTCAAAAGTAAAATGGCTACAACTATAATCAAAACAACAACTAAAAACTCAGAAATCTCCTAGTAACTTGCAACAACCTCCTTTAGGCGTACAAAACTTCTATTTATCTTAGAGGGTCCTTAGGGTTCCCCCCGAATACTTGTCTACTCCAAAACCTAATATAACGACTATCTTACTCTAGTTGCAATCCAGAGCAGGAGTCAAAACTCCCACTTCGCTCACAATCATTCAAGCGTTCTTCAGAAGATTTTCTGGAGCTGAGTTCAAGAGTGCTTCAAAATATCTTTCAACATTGAGTTCAGGCGTGCTTCGCCATAACTTCCAACATTGAGATTCCTAAATATTCCCAGACACTGAGTAGTCCTGCTCTGCGTGCTTGCTAACGATTCTCCTACATCAGTCTGGGTGCCAATACTCTATCAAATGGTTTAACAACTAGGGTTGTTCCCTCATGAATAGACACTGAAATAACTTCCACATACCACACTACTTGAGCATGGCAATGGCCCCTGGATCCTCCTCTACCAAGACATCTAAATCCTCATGTTATCTCTCTCGCCAGTGAACATACATCCCGTTGCATAAAATTTTGTGAGATTAGTCCCTTATTTCTTTTTTGAAAGATTAAACAGATGTATGTGGGTTGTCTTTAAGACAATCGCGTATGTACGCATGCTAAGATTTACTTTGCTCGCGTATATATGCATGTTGAGTGTGTATAACTCGCATACATCCAGACCTGGCCTTTTTACTAGGTCACACACCCTCCAAAAAATTAAATAGAAAATAAATGATGAATTGAAAGGATGAGAGAGGTCATTTGTACTTACTTGGTTCAGGTTTGAAGATATTTCATTTACCGTAGCTCCTTGAATCCACATTTTAAAGAAGAGGATTTTTTGGCTTTTTAGATATTTTCTAATTTGCAATGGTTAAAATGAGCTGTCTACCCCTATTTATAGACTTTTTTGGCTCTTTTTTCCCTAGTTGGTCCTCTTTTTCCCTATTATTGGCTTGGTGGGTACTTGAGTTTATTTTTGAAGATCTTTGAGTCGTTCTAATGAAATTTTTATTTTGGTTTGGTGTTTTTATGATATGGGTTACACTCACATCATCCCATGGTAAAGTTGTTTTTTTCAACACTTACATATAGGTTAGGTTCTCATCACCTTTCATCTTTCATTTTGTTGACTTTTTCCATTTTTTCATAGGATTTATCCCACTGAAGTGCGACAAAGAACCGCCTATGTTTCTTTAGAAGTGTCGTAATTAGGTGGTAGAGCCTTCCTCTACATGGATGCCCTAGGTATATACTTTTCTGCATTTTGGTGTCCATGTTGTAAGTTTTCCATAGGCTTGGGAGTTCTTTTAGTCCCACCATAACTGTGTGTTGAAGCCCCATTCTTCTTCATCTTTTTTGGCTCATACCCAAGGGCCTCCTCGAGAGAATGGTTTGTTGTCTTTCAAGCTCACTTAAAATTTGAAAGCAACATCTAATGAGCGCTTATTTATTCTTTTCTGTCTCGTTTGGATTACTTAAGAAAAGAAGCCCTCATGGAGTCTTCTTTAATCCTTTTTCAGACTCTCTAAAATTGAAAATATTGTTGAGCGATCTTGTTTCCCTTCACGATCGTCAAACTAAAATTTGAAGGCACATCTGTCTGGCGGTAGTTTACCCCTTTTTTGGTCTGGATGGTTAATTTACAAATAAAGGTATGCCCTAGGAGCTTTGTTTTGCTAGGAGAGTAATCTCAGGCGTAATTTTAACCCTTTTTCAGGCCTAAGGGACTCAATTTTTTAAAAAGGGTCATTCTCCTTGGTTTTGTTTTATCTCATTTTTGGGCCTTGAAGATTATCTACGAAAAAGGAACCCCCTCAGAGTCCATAGTTAAGCTCTTTTCAGACTCTCTAAATATGAAAAGATGGCCGAGTGACCTTGTTCCTTTCACACTCATTAATTGGTCCAGAAAGAATATATATTTGGCATACTTTTAAACATTTTTCTGGCCAATATATTATCCAGGAAAAAGGTACGCCTCGGGAGATATGTCTCGCCGGGAGAGCTCTCCTAAGTTATGTTTTATACTTTTTCAGGATAGGGGACTAAATTTCGAAAAAGGTCGTGAGTCCATAGTTAAGCTCTTTTCAGACTCCTTAAAATTGAAAAGATAGTTGAGTGATCTTGACTCTTTCACACTCATTAAAATGGTTTTGAAGAGACGTCATTTCGGTATAAGTTTAACCCTTTTTCAAACCGATTGGACTAATTATGAAAAATGAGCACTCTAGAGTCTTCTTTTAGTGTTTTTTTAGACTCTCTAAACGTGAAAAACCACCGAGCTTACCTTCTTTGGGCTCGTAAAACTTCACATGGAAGGAGTCTTGTTGTGTCATTTTGTAATCACATCGTATGTAAAATACTTGCATCTTTGTCCTAATGTCAACTCCATGTTTCTATTACTGAACCTTGAAAGACTTCCTTAGATGCAAGCCTTGTAGCATTTTTTCCCCTATGATCTGACACCTTGACCCATGGAGGAACTTTCCCGAGTGTCCTTATCCTACACATGTCTCCTTGCACTAAACATCGGTATGTTTCATGTGCTTGGAACTAGTTTTACTTCCCACGACACTCATTCCTCCTTTGCAACGTAGCATTATTTTATTCTTTTTAAAGCTCGTTAAAATTTTGAAAAAGACAAAAAAATCAAATATTCAAAAAAGAGGGGATGGGATATACATTCTCTCTTATTGACAGAAAGATATTCTCCCTTGGAAAAAATGCATCCTTTTGTTTTTTTTGCAAGCATTTGGATCTAGTATGACCTTATGAAGTTGTTCTCGTTACATAGACCGATGTTCTCATCCATTTGGTTACTCTTCCAAACATATGGAGATTTTTTGGTGCCTACTATTTCATGGAATTATGTCTCATCATTTTGTCATGCTTTTTTCCAAGGGAAGTTTTATCCAACCCGTGTCAGACATTCTACAATTGATCTATTGACTTTCATGAGTCGACCATCCCAAGATTCCAGTCAAGTTCGGATTCAAAATCAATGAAGTTTTGTGCCTGATGATCGAGGTCCTCCAGTATTTCCCCGATGACATGTCAAAGACCTCAGAGTAGTGAGTCTTACACTCCTATTCCTTGAGCTACGAAGTTAACATATCTAGCCATGAACATCGATGCTTCCTGATGATGCATATCACATTGTATTTGTATATTTGCAGATGATTTTGAGATGTAGATCTGATGTGTATTGTTCGAGGCTACACTTTTGATAGACATTCATATTTGTCTCGTAGTCATGATTACTATATATATGAAATGGATCTATAGTGTACTTGATTGGAAGCCATTATTAGTTTATCTCGAGCATGGGTATGCCCGCCTCAGAGAGATTATCATTATTTTGTAGATGACATGCTCGTGAGCACTCATCTCGGGCTCACTCAACTATGTGCCTTCCCGCTATGTAAAGATATTGTAATTTATTTCGTCCATCAATTTCTCTTCTGACCTCACACATTAGGGGGAGTCTGTTATAGTGAAAAAAATGCCACATCTATGCATCCAAGTCATTGGCCCATCCATTTACATACTTTTCCAAAAATACTGTGAGGATTCCTTCTAAAAAACCATTTTTTGGATAGTGTACACGTCCTACTACACTGATAGCCCATGTATACATGTGTGTTGCATGCTAGTTATTATGCATACATATGCTTGTTGCATGTTAGCTATCCCACGTTTATCTCCAAAAGTTGCAAAAAATATAAAGTTGCACGTATTTCAGCGGAGTTTACAGGCTATGGAGGGTTTCCTAACCATTTTACCCCTTGTATCTCGTCCCGAAACCAAATAACCATATTTTTCTCATATAAAAAGAGGTCTCGAGAGTCATTTAGAGATATCAACAAGATAATAAGAAAACTCTGCCAGAATCCTTTCTCTCTCACTGCCCAAGATTTGCATCTATCTTTGATTTTTAGCCTCAGCTTTACCCTCCATATATTCTCCCTATGCAACCCTTCCTCCTTCCCTTGATGACATGTTGGCTATGAGAATCTAATGTTGGATTGATGCACTTGGAGCCATGATAGATGAGACCAGACTTGGTTTGTAGTGCGGTCACAAGCAAAGGTTGTAACCTTTTTATCTTGAATTTGAATAAAAGAGATTATCTTTGTCCTAAAACCCTATGTTTACATGTTCTTGTTAATCTAATCATTTATATCTATATTTAGGATTTTCAAGTGATCATTAGGGATTGTATATGTTTTTCCATTGTATTCTTAACCCCTTTCAGGTAAAATTTAGGAGGAGATATATGATATAGGAGGCAACAACAAGTGGAAGAGATCTAAATCAACCGTAAGGATTGAAGGTGCACTCATTAACCCTCACTTCCCTCTTTCTCTTATCACTTAGTCTAGATGGTTTTGGGTTGATTAAAGGTAGATCAATATTTTATGGGAGTTATCGCTCTACCTATCCCTTAGACCTAGTTTAGGGGGAATTTACCCATAACAGTAATGGTACTTGATCTCAATCTGTTTCGATTTCTCATGAAACACTAGATTCTCTAAGAGATTCACACAACTCTAGTTATCACAATGAATAACAGTGGAATCCAACACATGTTCAAATAAATTTACAAGGATCTTGTGAAGCCATACTACTTCTTGGACTGCCACACTTAATGCAATGTACTCTACTTCTGGGGTGTTCAAAGCCACATAAGTATGTTTCATGCTACACCAGGAAACCATGGTAGATCCCAAAGTGAAGAAACACCCGAAGGTTCTCTTCCCGTCCACTGCGCTCCCTGCCCAATCAGATTTATTATATCCCTTCAATCTCATGTAAATACTAGAAGTATATCTCATACCATGTCCCAT
Organism: Picea sitchensis; assembly: GCA_010110895.2. NCBI lineage: Eukaryota > Viridiplantae > Streptophyta > Pinopsida > Pinales > Pinaceae > Picea > Picea sitchensis. The sequence continues at coordinate 52,448 of SNQJ01S0005364.1, read as the reverse complement.
TGTCCCTCGCAGGTATCTCAACACTTGCTTCACAACAATACAGTTTGTTTGTCTCGACTGACTCATAAAATGGGTAAGTGTACTAATTGCATAGAAAATATCTGGTCTGGTGTTAACCATATACATCAATGATCCAATCATCTATCTATACAGGGTTAGATAAATATCATCGGAATCGAAAGAAGACACAGTTAGTTTCTTCAGATTCTTCATCATTGGTGTAGTCATGGGCTTACAGTTCAACATCCCAAACTTATTCAATATCTCAACTGTGTAATTCCAGTGAATCTGGAAGGTCTCATCAATTCTCTGCCACACTTCTAGTCCCAATAAGTAGTTCATCATACCAATATCCTTCATCTCAAACTCAAAGGCCAACACATACTTGCATTCGACAATAAGGCTCTCTGTACCAATGAGGAATAAATCATCAACGTAGAGGACCAAAATCAGGGATTCACCATTAACAGTCTTGTAGTATAGGTTGGGATCAACAACACTTTTGCTGAATCCAAAACTCATCAGGTGTCCATGAATCCTTACATACTAAGATCAAGGTGCCTGCTTGAGTCCTTACAGGGTCTTCTTCAACTTGCACACATGAGACTCCTCATGTATCATGAAACCATATGGATGATCTATCTATACTTCTTCCTCAATCTCTCCATTGAGAAAGTTTGTCTTCACATCCATTTGATTTAGTCTCTAACCCATGTATGATGCAAGGGAAATAATCGTTCGGATAGAAGTGCATTGACCAACAAAAGAAAATGTCTCCTCATAATCTATTCCCTCCACCTGAGAGAATCATCTAGAAACAAATATTGCTTTGTGCTTCTCGATGCTCTTGTTAGATGTGTGTTTGATATTATAGATACACTTGGAAGTCACTACAAAATTCCCCTCAGGTCTCGAAACAATATCCCACACATAATTCTTCATGATGGAATGATACTCCTCCATCATGGATTCTCTCCATATTGGCTTACTAGATGCCTCCTCATAATATAAAGGATTAGAATCAATGACGTGGCTCATAGCTATGGAATAACATGAATATCTTTGAGGTCTCTTGCTCTCTTAGAAGGTACCATGAGGAGATGCATGTCCTTCTGTCTCCTGCAGATTCTAACAAGCCCATGCAAGTCTCTTCTGACCCACTGCAATATATCTGGGAACATCAACTGGAGCTACAGGATCAACGAGATCAATTTGATAAATAAGCTCAATTGTCTCCCTCTAGAATACTGGAGGGTGAGGGGGAGAAGGCACCATCTATTCCTATCTCTCACTATCAATCTCCATGTGAGATCCTCTAAATATCCTGAAGGCTACCTCCTCCTCAAAGGTAACATATTTTCTCACCTCAATCTATCTCTGACCAGGGATGTAGATCCTTTATGCCTTCAAAGACTCACTGTACCCCACAAATGTACCCTTTCTACTTGAAGGGTATAGCTTGGTCATTTTATCCTTGGGTACATGAATGTATACTGGACACCCAAATATCTCGAAGTGTCCAACCTCATGATTAAATCCAGTGAAGGCCTCCTCGGGAGTCATGTTCCTCAAATTCTTATGAGCACTTTTGTTTTGAACATACACTGCAGTCATGGATGCCTCTACCCACATAAACATAGGTAAATGTTGATCATGCTAAGTTATATTGGACCATATTTGACATATCGAGGTTCCCTCCTGATACCAATGTCTAAGAAATATCAAGGTTCCCTCATCAAACCAGTGTCTCACAAAACATATTGAGGTTCCCTCATGGAACCAATGTCTCATAAGACATATCGAGGTTTCCTCGTGAAACCAATGTCTAAGAAATATCTAGGTTCCCTCGTGGAACCAATGTCTCACAAGACAGATTGAGGTTTCCTCGTGAAACCAATGTCTTGGTTCCTTCATCTATCCATATGAGTCATGTCAGGATGAAGTCTACATTCCCCCCTACATTCTCCCTGGCACTTGACGCCCACCTTGCCCAAGCCCAAGCCACCTTTCCTTCCGCCCAGATCATTGACCCAAGGTGGGATGTTTTCCTACTGGTCATAGTCCTATGATTGCAAAATAACAGACATTCTGACTACCTGCCACATGTTGAAGGCATTGGCGATTTCTCATAGAGTCCACTCCTCGTCCCAACATTTGTCTTTCCCACACAACCAAAGTTGCATGCTCTCGGGGAAGAGAATGAATGATCAGATGTTGAACCTGACCACCACCACGACATAGCAACCCATTAATAGGTATGTTAGAATGTATTATTGATTTCTCTTCCCATGTAGTATAACACCACACTATGATTCTTCTCTTTCTCGGGCATTTGTAGGTTCAAAAAAAAGACAAAATCCTTCAGATACCTTCCCTCATCCATCACCTACAAGAGCTACTCATCTATCGCCACCACGACCCTCATGGCCTATCTCATGGGATGAATTTTTTGAGATCCGATGAAACAATGGTGCCCATGGGTTGGCTGTGAAAATATATGAGGAATCATTGGAGATTCTCCGAGGCATAACCACCATGGGATGAGAATCGAAACACGAGGTCTAGATGCACCTCATATGAGCCTCATTCAACGACATTAATTCACCGCAATTTGTGCTCTTCATGGATCCGAGGCCTGTCTATGAAGTCACCTTCCTCGACCAGCTCACGCCCAAGTTCACCTCCATCATCAACTTTGCAAGCATATACTTCCAACGACTTCTCTTATTCTCCTCGGGCTCTCATAGAGCCACCATAAAACCTTACCTCTACAAAATTGATTGACAAACACACTCGCGGGCCCTCCTGTGAGGGATTCAAGCCCATTCCTGCTATGATACCATGCTAATTTTTCTATATGAGATAATATGAGATGATATATGATCGATGATGTTATTACAATGATAAGTGTTCCATATATAGAGAACATATGGTGACCATTCATGAAAGGATGCATCCCTTGGATAATAAATAATTACTTATTTATTATATACATATTTATACCTTGTATTATAAATATCATGTCATATATATATATATATATGAAATTGTTGTCCAAACATCAACAAGTTTTTTCCTAAAATGCTATAGATGTTCCAATTGGCAAGTATTATTATGAAATTAATGAGATTTATGACTTTGTTGAGCAAGATAGCTATATGGAAAATAGTTTTGAGTATAGGCAATGGAAGAAAACCCATGAGAAGAACAAAACCATTGTCTGCTAGTTAAAAGTTAAGTATTCTAATAATGTTTCAACAAATTTGAATTTGTTTGTTATGAGAAAGAGTTGAATTTGGATTTCATTGATTCTAAAGCATTTGAATCTGTTTGATGTTGAAGATTTCAATAAAGCTAATTTACATATGATTGATATGTTGAATATACATTCTAATTGAATTTTGCAAGTTATTTTTTTGTTTTATTGTGTTGAGTGCATCAAGGAAAGAGGTGTTACACCCCTGATTCTCTACAGTATATCCTACATTGTTTTCATGATACGTGACCATTCCGATGTGTCCAAAATATGATGATTTCTTTGTATGTGACCATGATGGGATGAATTGATGTACAAGTGTTGGTTAGAGGTTACCCATATCCCTTTAGGTGGACGATCATGTCATGTTCTTTTAGTCCCCATTCTCAGGGTGCTTGGTTTTATTTCTTCAGCCGACTACCCCTTGGAGGTGGTAACTCCCTCTAAAGTCGATATTTTATGTCTTGGATAGGTATGCGAGAATTTTTAGGTGGATCTACTAGGATACATGATCTATGGGGCCCTAACTATTTGCTTATTATTTGTTATGTAAAAGGTGATTTTGATTTGTAAGGGTTGTCACACCTATGGTTTAACACACCTTTCCCACATGGACCCTCTCTTTCTTATGTATGTACCACATTTTGGCCATCAGAGATGACATTGCACCCGATCATCTAGTGTCACATTTTTCGAGGTAGTTTCAAATCTTCTAAGGCATATCACATATTTTAAGGTATTTGTCACAGCCTCTTAGGCACGAACGTGTTGTTTTCCTCCACATGGATCCCTCTACACTTTCCATTTGTTAGATGTCATAACTCCCCCCCTCCTTTGACGCCTTTTTACAAAATTTTCTTCACTAAAGGAGGGTCAACCTCTCTTGGGGAACTTTATAACAACTGTGGGGTTTATTTTGACCCACTTGGATGATGTGGAGGTCACTTAAGTGACTTTTCACTTGATGATTATGACATGGAACTCATTCCTTCCTATGTGGAGGAGAATTTGATCACCCTTTGATTACTTATGGAGAAAATTGAAGAAGTTGTTCACTTAGAGGGATTATTTTTGGCTTGGGATGAGATCGTCACCCCCTCTTTGAGGTAGACATTACAAATAGAATGATCAAGGAATATCCCTTGCCATGTTTTTAGGTCCCGCAATCCCTTTTCAAGAGGAAAATTTTACCCTGAATCCAAATTTTCCCTCTTAGAAACTTGATGTCATTCTTGTTGTTGGGGGTTTTATGACCCATTTTTTCACTTGGAGGGTCACTCCCATGCTTAAGGGAGGTGCCTTGACCTTAGGTATGGACATGGTCATGCTTTGGAGACATATTTCAAGAATTTATGGACATTATTGGAGAATTATTTGAGCACATTTTGTGGAGGTCATCCCTTGTTGGGAGGGTTTATAGCATGTAAAGAATAATTTAATTGTGATTTGGATTAGTCTCCAAATTATGTGGACGACAAATCACTTTTATTTTATTTCCTTAGGATTATGAATGGGAAGGAGTTGTGAGTCTCATCTATAAATAAAGGAGCTCCTCTCATTCAAAATTGTTGTGAATTATTAGAGATCATTATTGAAGCCATTAATACAAGATCTTTTACTTGGTGTTTCTTGGTGTCATTTCTTGGAACTCTTTATTTCTTGGTTATTATTCTTGGTATTTTTTCTAAGATTGTTGTGAATTCATAAGATTCCACATAAAATAACAATATCGATCCATTGAGGGGTTATAAATGTTGAATTTTCCCTTAAACCAACACCCAACAGTTAATTCCAAATAAATCTTTTATTGAATAAAATCATCGTTGAGTTATAAACTAAACATTTACGTCGGGAGCATAAATAAGGGAACCAAAATATCATGCACAATACACAAATATATTATGCCCATCAACTAAGATTATCATTCAAATAACTTCAAATATTACAAGGGCTCTCTTACTGGGAAAATGGCCCAAATAGAAAAGAGACAAATTACATCAATACCTGACTGGCTAATCTACTGCCAAACATGTTGTATGATCATGTAAGAAAACATTGCGACTGTTACATTGATACTCGCACTGTCCTTCACTATTTGTGTGATTGTTACGCTGAAACCCGCACTACTCTATGCGACCTATACTAAAATACCTGCACTATCCATGACGACCCGATCCTTCGGCTGCAGTCTCTCTCTCTCTCTCTCTCTCTCTCTCTCTCCTGCTCTCTCTCTCTCTCTCTTCCTTTGGCCTAAATCTCTAGTTGAAAGTCTTTCTCCACTATCCAAGATCTCTTTGAATCACAACCCTTAAGTGATCCAACTCTCTCTTCCTTAACACTTGGATGAAATTCCTTCTTCACTAATCCAATATATCTCCTCATTCTTGTGTAAGAAAAATTCCTTATTTCCTTCTACACTCTTGAATGACTCCCTTTAGAAAAAGTCCTTCTTTTCTATCTTACTCTTGAATGACTCCACACTAGAAAAAGTCCTTCTTTTCTATCTTTGTGTGACACGTATCTTCTCCTTCACCCTGTCCTTGATTTTGTAATATTGAGTTATGAACTAACCCGAATATCCAAAGTGATTGATGATTGTGATTAATTCTCACCTCACTTGAGATCAACAACTATGATTTAATTCACTAATGCTAATTAAAACATTTCCTTAAATAAAAATCAACTCACTAATAAAAGCACTTTACTTTAATAATTACTTTAATTAAAGTAAAGTTTCATAGTTAGAAGGCTTTGGACAACTTCCACATGCTAGACACAAGCCAATGTGGAAGTACCTATCCGATGCTACATGCATCAACACTCCCTCTTAGCGAGGAAGGTACTTCTATCACCTAGATGTGGATATGTCTTCGCTACTAGATCTGCTACCATGGCTTCTCTTCAATCCACCTGATTGATTGATCCCTCTAAACAGATATTTATCCCTGTTATCTCACTCAGACCTGTCTTTGAATACTTCCCTCTGATCATGCTCCTAGAATCCTCCTACTCCTAAGCATACTACATGTCCATATCATACCATGAATCCTCCTTAAGAGACTTGAAAGGTTTCTGCTTCCCACATGAACCTGAAGGATAACTCCCTCTGAGTTACTCAAACTTCAGAGCTACCTTCTCCTTGTACTATGTCACTTTGTTGCTTGTCATTGCTCGCATAGGCCGACCCTTTATCCTATACAAGTTTCTCTCTCTAACTTCGAGAACAATTGCTATCTTTGAGATATATACTCTGGGATTGATCAATGCATGTCCATCCTAGAATAGTACATCAAAGGCCTTCTTCTCAATCACTGATATTGAGAGCACACTCCTCTTGAGTTTTTTCACCCATAGCACATTCTTCACTCTCAACACACCTCTTGACTCAATCTAGAATGACATTGTTCCAGATCCCTTCATTGCATTCTTGGTGCCCATACTAAGTTCCACATGCACGTATGCGTCTAACTCTGTGAATCTCTTGAATAACTCCCATGCTCCTATCATATGACATGTGGCTCCACTATTTATTAGCCATGCACCAGCTGATATGGTGCCTAAAGAAATATGGGAAACAAGTAAGAAGTCCTTCTCAAACTTCTTAGAAAACTCATCAACTTGAGCCTTTACCGATGCAACTACCTCTGGTTGCATCTCGTTTCCACCCTTCTTCTTGTTCATACATTTACCTACATAGTGCCCAAACTTGCAACATGCATAGCACTTGAATTTTCTCATGTCCTTCTTCTTTTCATATTGAGAGGTAGAATCTCCACTGACAATCTTCTTGAACTTTCCCTTATTTTCCTGGCTGACAAGAGAAACGTTCTCATCAACATTCTTTTACCTTCCTCCATTCAAATCATCATCCCAAGTTTCTTCCTGAACAAATTCATCCCACAACCTTGACCAATAAGGGAGATTATCTCATGCCACAATCCCTTTGATGAACTATGTCCACTCATTCATGGATACTTTTAGTGCTATCCTTATGAATCCTAAATCACTCATGGTCTCCCCAACTACAACCAGTTCATCTCGAACCTATCAGATCTAGGTGAGATAGGTTGTCACCATGTCTGATCTTGTCATCTTGGTGTCTCTAATATTCTCTCCCATCACCATTTTGTGATTCTCGTTCTTACTCTGAAATAAACTCTTCAGAGCCTCCCACATGTTCCTAATAGTTATCTTTCCAAATAAATGAGGGATCAAATGATCCTTCACTCCATATACAATTATGCGCTTGGCTTTCACATCCTTTTGATTATGGATGACCAATTTTGTTGCATCTGTTGGAGGAGTGATCTAAGCATTATAAAATTATCATATCCCATTCTCCATCAACACCAACATGATCCTATCCTTCCAAGGACTCTAGTTGGAAACCCCATCCAACCTATCATCAAATAACAATCCAATTTCCATCTCCAAGATCTGATATGATAACCTTTTGTTGAAACTACCCCTGTATTGTTCTATACGATCTCTTCCCACACTATATGCGCTAACAACGTGATTATTATGATGATACCTACGCTATTCCGCATAGTCTGCGTGACTTGTAATAGAATACCAACACTGTCCTCGATGACTAGTCCATATACAATACAATTATTTCTTTGAAATATCTCCTTCCATTTCTTATTGTTGGTTATAGATATGATAAGATATCCTTAAAAATATGATACATCTGTTGTAAAATATAGCGTATATGGGCTTGGTCCTTCAAACACCCATGATCTAATAGATCTGTCGTTTGTGCAACCTGATATTGACTCCCTCTGAGAGCAATTTATTTGATACCATGTTGAAGTCTCCCTTAACCCAACACTCGACAATTAATTCCAAATAAATCACTTATTGAATAAAATCACAATTGAGTTATCGACTAAACATTTACAACAAAATCATAAAGAAGGAAACCAAAATATCATTCACAATACACAAAGATATTTTTCCCGTCAACTAATCTTATCATTCAAATAACTTCAAATCTTACAAGGGATCCTTACTAGGAAAATGGCCCAAATATAAAAGATACAAAGTACATCAACACCTGACTGATCGATCTGCTACCAAACCTACTATACGATCATGTACGACAACAATGTGACTATTCCCCTCATACCCACATTGTCCTGCGCTATCTATGTGATTGTTACACTGAAACTCGTGCTACTTTGGGTGACTTGTACCAGAATACCTGCACTATTCACGATGGCCTGATCCTTACACCACACACTTTCTCTCTCTCTTCCTTTGGCCTAAATATCTATATTTAATTCCTTCTCCACCTATCCAATATCTCTTTGAATCATAGTCCTTCGTGATCCAACTCTCTCTGTCTCAACACTTTGATGAAAGTCCTACTTCACCCAATTAATGAGATCTCATTCACTCATATCATGTGTAATAAAAAGTCCTTCTACACTCTCGAATGACTCCATGCTAGAAAACGTCCTTCTTTGCCATCTCTGTGTGAAAAGTATCTTCTTCTTCAACCTATCCTTACCTTTATAAGATTGATTTTTTACCTAACCCTAATCTCCAAAGTGATTGACGGATGAGATTACTTCTCACTTCATTTGAGATCAACGACCATTATTTAATTCACTAATGTTAATTAAAACATATCCTTAAATAAAACTCAACTCACTAATAAAATCACTTTGCTTTAATAATTACTTTAATTAAATTAAAGTCTTGTTATCCCCGATATCTAGGGATAACTAGGAGATCATGTCTCGAGGCCCACGGGTCCTAGACATTAAATACCGAGAGCAGGATTGACCTGAGCATGGCCCTGGAGGGCCCATCCTTCTTCTTCTTCACCAGATTTGTCCTATCAGCAGCAACAACTTCCATCACCATCGACTTGGACTTGCATTAGAGAGGACTTTTGCTCCATGAGGTAATTGGTCTAAGGTATCATGGTATGTGTCATGTTTGATCGTTATAACCTTCTTATATATGCATTAGGTTCCTTTCATTTCTGATGACTGCTTGGATCTTACACTAATCCACTTGACCAGTGTTGGGGTGATTGATGGGGTGACTTAGCAAGCTGATATTCATGGGTTTTTGGTTAGCCACCAAGGGGGATTTGCAGAGCCATCGTCCACTCCCACCATTTTATCATTTTACATATTATCTCCCGCACATATATCCCATTCCCCTAGTCCGGTGATTAGGATGACCTTTTGAGGGCTACACTTTCTCTTGTGGGAAGAAGGGGCTAAAGGCCTAGGGGGTAAAAGCAGTTGGTAAAAGATAAAAGCCATAGGAAATAAAACCTAGAGATGCTTCGCCCAGGGATCCCCGAGAAGGCAATAAAAAGCCTCTCGATAAAAAAAACTAAAGGGACCCTAAGAAAAATAATAAAACAAGACCTAACCAAGAGGATGGGAGGTCTCATCACGAGCCGGCCCATTATGTTCATAGGTATCCAGTGGTATGACATTTCCATTATCTGGTCACCTCGCCAGGGCAGTGACCTTTGGTTGCATGGCCAAGGGAAAGAGGGTCTCATCACGAGCTAGCCTTATCATCTCTGCGAAGATACCAGTGGGTAACACTGTCATCTCTGGTCACCACGCCAAGGCAGTGTCCTCTGGTCAGACCTTGAATAAAAAAAGAAAGAAAAGCAATAAATTAAAAAATAAAGGCAATAAATGGCTTGGAAAAAATGCATCCATGACGGGTATAGCTCGCCTCCTACAAAGGCACCCACATACAACACCTGCCCTTGGTCTTACTGTGACTGGACATCCCTAAACCATATCACCTCATAAAACATGGCTTGAATGATCTTCTGAGGAAACTTTCCTTTTCTTGTGGGTATTAGCCCAATAAGTTATTCTGTTGGTCTTCTTCAGCTTTGTATAGTAGATCTGTGTAATGTCTTTGAGCTCTCAGATGATATGCTAGGGATTTCATGCGTGTATTTGATAAATTTAATGATGAAATATGACTGACATTGCTATGATCCCTAGGACTGATGAGCCCATGGAGGGCGTAGTCTTTGATGTGCAGGACCATACCCGGCAGACAGGTACCAATGGACCGGTACACATGGGGATATGATTAGCTCGGACCTCCATGGGGCTGAAGAGCCCATCAGATGGTTGTTGGGATGGCAGAGACAGGACAACGTTGTGATGAGCCTTTGCACAGAGAAGACAGAAGGATGCCCCATCAGGACACCTTGGCAGAGCCTGGCCTAGGGGAGATCATCCACTGCAGATGGGACAATTGCTTTTAATGGACAGGACGTCATCTGAGGCAGCTGGACATTTTTCTGGAGCATGTGGCAGTGTGCTGGGGTCATTTGGCACGTGTGGAAGCTTGGAGAATCCCTAGAAGGGCCAGCGTTCTGCTTCTTGGATGCTGATCTTGCCCAAAAAGGGCCAACGTCTCCCTCAGAGGGGCCTGACGTCTCCCTTTTGAGCTCATATTGTGACATTTTTAGCATTTAATGTGACAAACAGTGTAATATTGTTAGTCAGCCTTATCGACTGTTTTAAATGACCTATTTTGTAATTAAAGGTCATTAGGATGATATAAAGAGAGGATGTTGCCTCTCATTTTTAGACGACACAACTCACTCTCTTGTGAGAGAATCATCTTTAGTCTTTTGTCTTGGTATTTTTCTCTTCGAAGTCAGGTGCTAGCATTGTGGAGGATCATTCTTGGCATATTTATGGTGTTTTCTATCATTGGAAGGTGTTACAACTAGGGTTTGATAAGCTCTTCATTGATTTGTAAGTGTATTTCTCATGCAAAACTTCTTAAGTGAATGGTTGTAGGTTAAATCTCTTACTTTTATGGTTATTGTTATTATTTTGCTTAATCATTGAACTGGTGAAAGCACACAAGTAGGTCCTTGCTATGTCCCAATATTAGAAATCTTTGTTTTAACCATTGATTAAGGAGAATATAGCTAGCGGATTGCCCACTAGTTCCCCCGTTGCTACACTAGTTCCCCTTTTTCTGAGTTAGATTTTGAGCATAAATTGAAGAAAGAAGACGTCCTAGGCCTAATTGATTTTACACCGAGGGTTTTGACTTTTAGGGCTTGAAGGGCCTTGCCTTTGCAACACTTTTCATCCCTAGATTTATGTTTTAAAGCTAGCTGTTTTGCCAAGGATTTTTAAGGAAAGAGGGAGGAGCATGAGGCCTTTCTTAAGCAACACTGGAATGAGCCTCCTCCCCTTAGGGTTTTGAATTTGTGGCCCTGCCATTGCAGCACCAGAAAGCCTAACTCTCTTGTCCTTGAATTTAGATTCTCCCGAGACCTAGCACTTGCTTCTTGACTCCATAATACCCTAAGGCACTAGTCTACCTCTCCAACGTTGAGTTTCTTGTGCCAAAACAACACTCTCAAAACCTCCTAAATTTGAAACCCTACTAACCCTAACGTCTCACTAACCCTAGAATAATGATGACGTCATGCCTTGCTTGAACTCCTAGCTGATTGAAAATGTTGTGGCTTAGTCATCTAATGATAGGCATTGATGCTTTGATAATTTCTATTGGCCAAATTGCAAAACGTTGACCTCCTTGCCTATTAAACTAACCCTAGAACAAAGCTGACGTCACCCTTAGTATAGTGACACAACAAGCCTATTATGTGTGAGCAAATTGATGATATTTTATGTAAATTCTAAGATTGACTATAATCATCGAGTGTTATATCATTTCCAATGTTTATTGAGAAGTTATATTATAAGCCATAGCTATTTTTGCAATCATTGACTTCATCAATAATTATTGATATTTGTGCTCATTAATATTAAATGTTGATAGTCATTAATTCATGAAGTACTGACCACTGTTGCACATTTTAGCTTTATTCTTGCCTTGTCTTTCAAACAGGTGCCTATTTTGTGGTTCATCTTCTCTTTGAATATCTTCTTGGCGGTGATCTGTGAAGGGAAAACCTACTTTAACCTTTGAGCCTTAATCCCTTGACCCTTTTCCTTTCAACACCCCATATTACTTAGGGACGTCTCCCTTGGGATTAGCCACCCTAAATAGAAAGAGCCCCCCATCGAGGTGACAGTGGGTGGGGAAGCTCCTATTTCGCCAGTTTGATCATTACCTTCCAACTACTTGACCTAGACTACAAACTGAGAGATAACATTTTGGCGCCGTTGCCAGGGAACACTGAGTCAATTCTCCTCAGATGACAAACCTTTTCGGTAAGCCTTGCCTCAGAGCCTTATCTTACAAGCTTACCTGGCGACTCCACTAGGGTGTTTTCCCTTTTATTTGATGATTTCAAACAAATCATCTGGCGACTCCACAAATAGCTAATGACGACTCGTAGTGGATGTTAGTATATACCTGCATTTGCTACTATGACCTCCACAAATCCTGTCACCCCTGTAAGTTCTCCCAAATTGTCTCACAAAGAACTCCTTAGTCCTTTAAGCTTACCTAACACCCAAGGGGGGTTACATGATCTGCCCAAGAAGGTCGAGTCCTAGATACCTAAGTTCTCAGGGGAAGGTGGATCTTATGGCAACTCTCATTGGACCGACTTCTGTGATTCTTTCCAGTTTCACCAATCCGGACAAGAACATCCTGATGTTTTCTTAAGGCTCTTTGTGAGCTCACTCACCGGAAGTGCCAGAAAATGGATTAACAAACTCCCGAAAGGAAGCATCAAAAGCCCTGAAGACCTTGAACAAGCCTTCCAGAAAGATTGGTGTGAAAAAGAAAACATGGATTCCCTTTACTCCCAATACACTAATATTTGCAAAGCCTCTAGTGAGGGCATTAGGGATTTCAATGATAGGTTCAACCTTTTACTCAAGAAGGTCAAGCCTAGTTTCTCAAAAGAAGTTGTCCTCCAACACTACTTGAACTCGTTGGAAGGGGTGTTGCAGTTTACTCTCAAAGATTGGTCACCCTCGACTCTAGAAGAAGCACAATACCTTGCTAGCAAGATTGAGCAAAAACTTGAATTCGAAGACTACATCAATCAAGTCAATCTCTCGCACAATAATGATCCCAAGGAATCTAGTAATGAGGATGCCCCCGAAGCTGAACCTAAGCCCCTAGAAATTCTTGAAGTAAGACTCATGCCTCCCAAAAGGAAATGGAGCACAACTTTTTCAAATACAAACAATGTTCTGAATGCATCAATACAACATGAGCCATCCGAGGATGTGGGCATGGTCACTCAGAAAAAACATAACTTTGAAGATGCTTTGTTTGTCTTGGACACGCCTATGCTGGAAGATCAAGATATGAGTGAAGCCGATAAGTCTGAAGAAACTGATCCAAGCATTAGTATGTCTTGTATCCTGCAAAGGATCAAAAGGATTTGTGAAATGTTAGAAGTTCCTTTTCTAAAAAAGCAGGATTCATATGACCAATTACCTTTTAAAGGGATTTTGCATACTAGTCATTCTGAGACGGATGAACAAACACCCTTTTCAATGGATCCATACTTGTTTCAAGATTGTCCCACTTTTCCTTTGACAGGAGAAGACACAGATTGGGGTGATTTTCCTGATGATGCCTCTGATACCTTGGAAGATTCAGATGAAGATGGCTATCCACTACAAAGAAAAAGTAATTTCATTGAGGGGCACAAAGATGTTTTCAAAGACATAAAAGTTCCAAGCGCCATCATTGTGGATGAAAACCCTTGGTGTTTTCAATGCAGCGAAGCACATTGGGAACATGAATGTCCTTGCAGTAGTGGTGGCCATCAACAGGTAAACAATATGGACTACTTCATAGAAGGACCTCAAATAAATATTACTATTGAAGAGAATCAAGAAGCCATCAAAGA